>JANITW010000004.1:54319773-54333379 GCA_027564335.1 Erythroxylum williamsii | reverse complement strand
TGCCAATGGCTATAATTATATTAGCCACTGAGCTGTGTAGCTCAACCCAATTATTTTTCCCTCCTCAGGTGCAACTCAGGACCCCATTTGATCCTTGCCAGGCATCGAAGAAACTCCGCAGTAGTTAAGGACTATTATATTAAGTTAGTATTTTTGGTAGGCCCACTGAGCATGTTATCATGGAACATACTTCACGAATTTTGGATTTTCATTTGGTTTAGCATTGTGATATGACCATAATTGTCGAATTTCATTTTGGATTGTTATGACATTTAGCCCCGGGACTTTGGGGTATTTCTTTTGAATGACTATGCGTATGATTTTGTTATAAATTGCTTGTGCGAATCGATTATTGTGCAAATGTTGGGATCGGGTCCGACGGTTCGGGTCGCCCGTTGGGGTGCAGCTCGAGGGGTCGTCTCAGGATTCGGGTTACGGGGCTCGGGCCCAACAACATCACCTTAGGTGATCTGAGTATATCTAAGAGGTATCATAACTTGTCGCAGACAGATTACAAGGGAAGAAATTAAAAGAGTTTTGAGGGAGATGAAGAGTAAAAGGTAGTAGGACCTGATCAGATACCTATAGAGGTGTGAAATATGCCTAGGTGAAGAGGATCTTACCTGACTAGCCAAGCTTTTAACATGATCTTTAAGTCCACCAAAATGTCGAATGAGTGGAGACTTGTATGCTAATTCCTCTGTTAAGAAAAAAAGGGACATCTAAAGTTGTAACAACTATAAAGGCATCAAACTACTTATCCACACCATGAAGTTATGAGAGAAGGTGATAGAGAATAGAGTGAAAAAGGATGCTCCTATCTTGAAGAACCAGTTTGGCTTCATGCCAAGAAGGTCCACGATAGAAAGTTTACATCTCTTTAGAAGATTAATAGAATATTACAGGAAAAGAAAACATAACTTACACATGATTTTTATTGATTTAGAGAAGGCATATAATTAAATATGTATGAAGGTGTAAAGAATAAAGTAAGGACAATATGAGGAGATACAGGGCATTTTTCTATCGGTATTAGGCTACACTAAGGCTACTCATTGAGGCTTTTTTTTGTTTATAGTAGTGATTGATGAGCTTACTAAGAATATCCAAGGAGATGTGTCTTAATGTATATTATTTACTGATGATTGTTTTCGTTAATGAGACAAAAGAGGATGTCAATATTACTCTAGAACTTTAGAGAGATATGATAGAGTCGAAGGACTTTAAATTGGGCACGATTAAGATTGAGTATTTAGAGTGTAAATGTTTAGGGCATAGGGTGGCTTCTAATATGGAAATATAGATTAATTTAAAGTTTATACCACAAAAAGAGTATTTTAAGTATCTAAGACCTATTATCCAAACCAATGGAGAGAATGATGAAGATCAGATCAGGGTAACTTAAATAGAGAAATGCATCAAAAGTTTTATGTGAAAAAAATATCACTCAAGCTTAAAAGTAAATTATATCGTTTAACAATTAGGCCAATCATGCTATATGGGATAGAGTATTGACCCATTAACCAGGTGCATGATCATAAGCTAATATGGTGACAAAGATGAGGATGTTTTGTTGGATGTGTAACTTTATTAGAAGAAATAAGGTTAATAATGTAATGATAAGAAATAAATTAAAGGTGATAATATTAATAAAAAAAAATTAAGAGAGTCAAAGCTTATGTAGTTCGAAGGGGACATCATGACTTTCCAATAAAAAATGCGAGAAAATTGTACTTATTGTAAGAAAACAAAAGAAACACTGAATATGACTCTGTTAGAACTTACCAAAGACATGATCATTAATAAAAAACTTTGACATACTAGGAAATAGATAAATGATCTCACATAAAAAGGTCATTATCTTTCTCATAGGTTTTTAAATATTTTCTTTCGAATCAAATGGCATGTATTTAGCCTAAATATTTACTATTTAGTACTAACCTCTTGGACTAAGTATTTCTCCACTTAGCCTAAATATTTTCTTATAGTGACTTGTTTGATTTATTTATTTGCTTATCTTCTTTCTTTTTTGTGTATTTATTTACTTATTTTATTCTTTAACTTGTTTTTGTCTTTATATTTTTATTTTACTAGTATTATTATCTTTTATGTTTATGTTTATTTTTAATTTATTATTTTAATATGTATATATTTTTCTTTTTATAGAAATCTATTAAAATCAACCTCAATACCAATTAAGGATAAGGTTGCATATTATTAAACTTTTTCATATTTCATATATTGGTAGAACTTCATCTAAGTTATTGTTATTGTTGTTGCTGGATTATCCTTATACCCTAAATGTCCCTAAACAGATGGATTTTTATTTTACTTTTTGATATATACGTATTTGCTTTTATTATATTCATATCATTGTGCTTATAGAAAAATTAGAGATTTTAATATGCATAAGAGTTATTCTTAGAGAAAATATTTAAGAATAAATAAATAGATTATATAATGAGATATCAGTAAAAGACAAAGTCCACCTTATGCCAATGGAACCTCAAACCCCACTTTAAATGGCTTGCATTTTTTACCCTTTCCTTTATTGTTCTCAGCTTTCTATTCATCGTCAATCTTTAGATTTCCCAGTTTCTCTCTGCGTATATCTACATACATATATATATATATATAGAGAGAGAGAGAGATATAGATATTCAATCAGATCTGTCCCACGAGACCAACTATACTGCACTACCCATGACGCTTGGCTCGGGAGGATCCAGTGTTGTGGGTTAGTCCCTCGATCTTGTAATGTTACACATTCTTGTTGTGCCTTTCTTTTAACACCTGATCTCTGGTTTTTATTTGGATTCTGATCATCGGTTGAGGTTTTATTGTGCATTTAGCGGTTTTCTGAGGCGGGTTTCTATGGGCACTGGTTCTTCAATTTGGGGTTTGTGGGCTCTTTCTTATTTACTTAGCTTTTATGCCTGTTATTTATGGTGAAATTCTTTTATGTATCAGATATTTTGTGGAAGCTCTCTGTGGTCATTAATTGTGGACAGATGTGAATTTGTTATTAATTAATGGTATGTTAATGGAACTTGGATTCTTTTCTTGGTTATTGGGAGTTTCGATTTTGGTCGTTGTTCAGTTTTCTGAAACATATAGTTTAGTCCTTCTTGTCTGCTTTATGGGAAATGAGTTCAGATTCTAACATGTTCAATGGTCCTAATATAGTTGTTCGTACATTTTTTGTTATCTGCTCGAATAAAACTGTATCAATCCAAAGATTAACTGTGTCTCAGGCTAGTTAATTGCTCACCACTTTGCTTATCAGTATGTTGGCGTTAAGTTGAGTTTCAGGGCTTTATCATTCAGTGTTTAAGTTTCTTTGCAGTCCCTCGGAACTTCAGACTACTGGAGGAACTTGAACGTGGAGAAAAAGGTATTGGCGATGGCACTGTGAGCTATGGGATGGATGATGGGGATGATATTTATATGCGCTCTTGGACAGGCACTATAATTGGGCCTCACAATGTAAATGCTTTTTTTCCTAGCGGATGAGCATTGTTGTGAAAATTGTTATTTGAATGATGCTATAAAATGAAATATTGTGCTTGAAAATGTACATGCATATGTCATTTATATGGACCTTATGCTATTTATATGGACCGATGTAATGCACATGGATACATAGGAGATTAGCCATTGCTTCATTGTCACAAGGAAAGGGGGCATGCATAATTTCATCAGCCTATAAACCCAAACTATAAGGTGGTTCTGCAATCTATTTTCATATGGCTTTAACCATGTTATTATAGTTTGGCAGACTAACCTTTGTCATTTAAGTTCCTCTATTTTTTTACTTTATCGTATGTATGTGTTTGAAAACAAAAAGGGGTGGTTGGCTACAGGAGTAGGGTCTCCATGTATTAAGAGTTTTAATCTCAGTAGTAGATGAAGGAGGCTTGGAATGTCTGTTGAATAAAGCAACAGCATAGTTCTTTATTTAGATTCATCATAGCTGAGCTCTGTTTATATTACTTTACCATATGAGCAATGTGAAGTATGATGATTGATATGTGGCTCTTGGTAACATGTAATTAGGCTTCAAATGGTTTGATATCATATGTGGTTTAAATCTGATGTATCAATTGTTTTTAGGGTTAATATGTCAAAGACTGAATTGTTCACCAAGTCCTTATTTATAGAGTGCAAGGAGTAGGTGTAGAAGGATCAATCTTTATTTATGTGTAAGATGTGTCAAATGAGTCTTATTTGTAGAATGAAATTTTATATTCTTGCCAATGTTTTTGGTCCCTCAGAATCTTGGTTGCCTGACAATTGAATTTCATCTTTCTTAGACTGTTCATGAAGGTCGTATTTATCAGTTGAAGCTGTTTTGTGACAAAGATTACCCAGAGAAGCCACCAAGTGTCCGTTTTCATTCTCGAGTCAACATGACATGTGTTAACCATGAAACTGGAGTGGTATGTTCCACACACTTATACTTGTGTCTTTTTTTTTCAGCACATTGGACATGTTGGTTATTATGGTTTTATGGTGACATGGCCTTGTATTTGTCTTTTCATAGCAAGCCTGCTGTCTTTTGGTGTGATCAAATTCCCTATATCTAATTATAGGCCTAGTAAGACTGAAATCTGCCTATAGTAGCTCACCAGATTTTTCATTTTCCTTCTTGACTTATTTTTACGGTATGAAAGCTTGGGCTCGTCATAGAGAACCCAACGATCTCCAAGCGTAAAAGGATTCAACAACTTTTCTGAAAATACCTCCTATTATTGTTGTCTTTAATTGTTTTTAAGGTTTATAGATAAAATTGCTAAGAACTAACCTCCCTAAAAATAGCAGATTTAACTTTGCAATATTTTAAACATAATAACTACCCTGCTGCGCATGGCAGTAACTAATAATGAATATATAAACTGAAGACAAGCATAAACTATTCATCATTCCTTTTGCTTTTGTTGCCTTCGTTGGTAAACTTTCAAAGGTACTACTTTAGCAGCCGAGTCTGATTCTGGTCATTTAATAACATCTTTCTATTCATGTTTGTTTATTCATCCTGTTGTTCTATGTACTGCAAAGTTGATTCTGGATTCACCCACACATGATTTTTCATTTATGTTTGTACTTCATTGGTTTGTTGGCGGAGTTTGTGTTGGATGATTGGATTCTCATAACATGAAATTGCAACAGGTGGAACCAAAGAAGTTTGGAGTTCTTGCAAATTGGCAAAGAGAATACACTATGGAGGATATACTCACTCAGCTCAAGAAGGAGATGGCAGCTCCGCACAACCGAAAACTGGTTCAACCTCCAGAGGGTACATATTTTTAGCTTTTAATGGTCATTGTGGACAATATTGCTTTTAGCAATATGGAATATATAGTTTGTAATCCTGTAACGATCTTGTGAGAACTAAGAACATATCGGTGAATACCTGAGAAGGATTCTCCAGTTTCTGCTGCGCCATGGCTTCATTGTCATTTTCTTGTTGACTTCTGTAACTGTAATGCAGGGATGCTGTTTGATTGATGTTATTTTATATGTCAAAATATAATGGACCTCAATATTTAATTGCTCTATCTACTGCCGGAAAGTGCTTCATGGAGTTGCGTTTTCCACCGTGCCATTCGGCTTAAAGATTCAATCCTCAAATCTCTTCGTTGTTGGGGCATAAAATTGGTCATTAGCAATAGCAATGAACCTGGCGAGTGTGGGTGGGATTGGATTAAATATCAAGCATCTGAAAGATGACATTTGTAGAATTTTCGTAATAACTCGAGAGGGTATTCTTGCTTTTTAAAACGTGAAATATGAAGCCATTACAAGAGGCTGTATCTTCGATTTACAGTCAAATGTTTTGATTGCAATTTAGTGATAAATTATTTAAAGGCATTTTATGTCTTGTATATTTTTATATGAAATTATAATGAGGATTATAATTATAAGATTCATATTGGATTTATATATTATTTTTATGTGTTCCTAATTATTGTTTTATTAAGATTAGACATTAATAGAATGCAGAAAGATTAGTACATATTTTGTATTTTCTTATGAAGGAAGTAATCGATCTCATAGGTTAAAGTATAGAGATATTTAAACAAACGTGTGGGTGATTGCTAGAAAACAAGTTCATTGAATAAACTCGATATGAAAAATATATTCAGAACATTACTTATATGTCTATGAAATTCTCATTGAGATGATTGTATAAGTGATCTTTTAACTTGAGATCATCAAAGTTATTTTGTATGAGGATTGTTATGTTTTTTATACTACTTATGGTCTATTTAATCATAGGTCGTTTAATTGGTAGTCATTGAATGTACATGAATTATATGAAGATAGTTGAGTGATCAAGATATGATTTATCACCTTAAAGTAATTATTAATTAAGGAGAATGTTTCGTTGTTCTCGATTAGTGTTAATTTAAAAAAATTTTGGTCAAGGTGAAATGATGCTTTGTAAATAGTTTACAAATGTCATTAATTGAATCAATAATAAAAGGTGAAAAACTAATATGATTAGACTCAAAATATAGTAGATATTAATTTCATGCTCTATATCTAATCGGAACATCGTATGATGAAAGGATTGAATTATACAGAAAAATTATGCACAAAAAAGTTAGTTATAATCACTTTGACATTCCTAAATATTTGGATGGTCATGATATGTTACTAAACGCCAATCTTGATCTATGATTATAAATTGTTTAATTAGAGAATGAAAGGTAAATTAAAAAAAGTTTTAATTTATCTAATTTTAATTATTAAAATTAGACTTTATAATCATTGTCAATATATTTGAGAATCTAATAGGTCTCACATATAGAATGGGTTGAAAAGTGTAAAGTTAATTTAATCAAGTTGGCCTTGATTGTAAAGTTTGAGACATTTTATGATTAAATATGAGATATTTAATAAATATGGATCAATATGAGATAATGAATCTTATAATGGGTATAATTGGTATTGGTATTTAATTAGAATTATTAGTAATACAAATTAAAGTTTAATTGAAATTACATTCCAATAATTCCAATTAAGAATTTAATTTCAATTAAAATACTAAAACGTCCAAAGATTATTATAAAATGACTTAAGCTCTATGGAGCTAGCACTTCTTGCTTCACCCTTTTTGTAAGAATTACAGAGTTCTCTCAACTTGTTCTATGCATACCGTTAGAAGCCGGACACTTGTGTAGCTATGGTGGTTGAAATTGATTAATTTCAGGAACAGTTCGAAGGATAAGACAAGACAAAGATTAAATTTCAAAATAAGATACAAATTAAGTTGTAGCTTTATTATAATTTATGTTAATCATTTTATAGAATTAAATAGATTTTGTTTTTCAGAAAATTAAAAATCACAAAGAAAATTTCGTGATTATTCCTCTACGGTTGGAATCGGATCTCAATCCGGTTTTCCATCAACATCAACTGTGCATTTCTAATCATGTGGACAATGATGTGGCTATTATAAATTTTATTTTTTAAGATAAAAGTTGCAACTTGCGCTCTAAAATTTCCAATAAAGTCTAAAATAGCTCCTATCATTGTTTCTAATATTATTTTGCTATTTGACATTTAAAAATGACACAATTTGAACTATCAAACTATTAGGTTTCCACTAAGTCCTTACACGAAACCTTTAAGATACGACATCTGACGTGCCAACTATAGAATTCTGACCACATAAGCACTTGTAATATTTGTTGACATATTATGTGTAATGAGTTATGAAAAACCGAAGGAGGTTAATTGTTTTCGCAAACTTTCAACAAATTTCTTCGGCACCAACAAAATAAAAACAAGCAAAATCGAAATAATAAAAAACATCAAAAAATTGGTAACGTAGTTTAGCACACCTTGTCTACGTCTGTGGGGCCTTGACCCAGTCAATCCTTGAAACTATCTCTCAACCTCACTTCCCGTGAAAGAATTTCACATCCAATAACACAACCAACTTGTGTTAATCTCGTTAAAAGATTTTTCTAAACAACTTTTACTTAAAACAATGATAAATAAAAATAGCTCAAGTATTTAATCAACTGAGAATTGAACAACAAATTATTTGAGACAAAAGAAAGACTTTCCTATGGAATTATCTTCTCGAAATAATCCAGCTGAACTACTTCACCATAGCTGATTGTTTCTTCACAAACAAATCACAATGTTTCTTCAATTAATAATCAATACTCACTCCACCGAAAATTATTTTCACTGTATGATGAACTCAAAACGTGTGCAGTACTAATGATCCATCATCAGTTCACTATGCTATCGCATATGTTCCCTAACACACTTTATTGTTAGTCTACCAAAAAAAAAAATCACTACAGACTCACAACACTGTAGATCAAACCCCAGATGCGTTATTCAGCTCATTTTATCATGTGCGCAACCAGCAGTTTTTTTGTTCAAGGACACACGCCTTCTGCTACCTCAGTTATGCACTTCAATGTATAGTTGCCGCACACACTTCACTAGGTTGGTTTCTCCACTTATGTATTTTAATAGACTTCATCAATCATTAGGAGATGTGCACACCACTCATCATTAAACCAACACCAAATCCATCTATACCACACCCACGTAAGCTTTGTTCCATCTTTCATATGTCATTAATGCCCACACGCATTACTATGCTACACATTTATTGATAAGTAATGCACACACTTTCATAATTGTTATCCAATCTTCATATGAGATATCCTTTAGCAGTTAATTGATGCACGCACACGATACACACAAGCTATGAGAGTTCCACTTCAACCAAGAGTCCCACATCAATTAGACGATTATTTATATACCATTTTAATTCAAGTCATTATCTAATTAATATCTTATATGTCCAATTAATAAATAATGTCAACACTAAATAAAAGATATATAACATATATCCTAACAATCTCTCCATTTTTGGCATTGTTTGTCACAAATATGAAACTCCCCCTAAATAACATAATTAGACATATAACCATCAAATTCACAATCCACATGAGATGAAAAGAAGAACTTCCCCTTAATCAAATATCAAGTTCTAAATTATCCAATCATTCAAATTTCTCCATTGGGATAAAAAATGCCAAAAAGCACAACGAGTAGTCACATATGTACCTTGAAATCTTCCCTTGAATGGAACATTCACTTTAAACAATTTGTAGTCTTCCCTTTGGGACAAAACAATATCAAAACTTATAATCATAATAATCAATCATAGGTGCAGCGAAAAAATCATAAGTATGCCAAGATGATAATTTACTACCATTCAAAACACTTGCCAACATATCACTACTTACTTCACTTCCATCTTCATCAGACTGATCAAATTCATAAACCCAAGCAATGAACTATAGGTGTTGTCAGTGTAGTGAGAGTGAAAGATATTTGAGAGAGAGACCTACACTGATGAGAGAGCTGATGAGTCTTCGGTGGAGCCAAATAGAAATCACAATGCCAACTACTAAAAAAATGAGATGACAATAGCAACATAAAACTAAAGAACTAAAAAATCTTTTTTTAACATTTTATTTCTTTTTTATTTTCTTTTTTTACAACACAAAAAATACTTCAAAAATATAAAGCACACTGTCCCTTTGCCCCTCAAAGAATCTCAAACCTGGGCTTACTCCTCATCACATTATCTCGGTCATCGTTTCTCCTTCAAAAGTAACTGACTTGTCTTATGTTTGACCAGTTACTTCATAAGTAGTAACCAACTATGAATCTGTATATTTTCTTATTTTTCATTTACTATGTTTTTGTGCTTATACTTGACCATTTTCTAATCCAAGCTTGCTTCGATACCATGGGATGCTGCTAGAAATTTAATGGAGAGTGTCTAGATTTTCGATTTTGACCCCTTTGAAACATCATTTGTAGTAACTGATAATATCTTGGCCTTACATATCCAATGACTCCACAAAAATGACATGTGGGTATAAATCTTCGATTCTTTCTCAATGTTTCTTCTTCTCAGATAGATTTGGATATGTCTTCTTTTTTCTCATTCACTTTAGAGCACTCACCCTTATAGCCAATGCCTTGTTACCAATTTCCAACAACTTTTCTAGCTTTTTGGTACCTCCATTTAACATTCTCAAACCCTTTTCAGTACTTACTAATTTCATTCTAGCTTCACCAAGCTCATCTGACGTCAATATCAATTTCTTTTCTAATTCTTGTATGGTGTTTTTCATGAAGAGATTCTCTTCCTTCAATCTTTCATTCTTTCTACATATTTTTACCCATTTTTTGTACATTAATTTGTAAGCCTCATAAATATTCTCCATTTTATCACTTGACCCACTTTCATCACTGTCATAATATGATGATAGGTTTTGAGATGATTATTTTCAAAATTTCTGATTTTTCCTCTTTTTGATCTTCAGTTACTTTCTTCTAAATTATTGTTAAGTGAGTAATTGGACTTTTGCTATGTAAGGCAACCAACGTAACACCATTCACTATTTCTTCTTCATTTCTGGATTCGTTATCACTCTAAGTGCTTGTATAGGATTTTCCCTTTCTCTTCTTCATGGTATTTGCACACTTCGCTTGAACATATCCGAAGCCTTGACATTCATGGCATTGAATTCTCTTTATCTTTTTTTTTGTCCCTTTTTGAGTTTTAGCTTGTTTAAGGTTGTTGTTCGATGAACTCCCGCTGTTTATCTAAACTCAGATCTGTCCTTTTTCACTCTCTTTAGCCACTTACTAAACTCTTGTGTTAATAGCTCTACATCCTCATTCTTGTTGGATTCATCTTCTAATTCATTCACAAATTTACCAATCTCGGCTTGCAATGCTAATCCTTTCTTCTTCTCTGGATTGTCCCTCAACAAATTCATTTCAAAATTTGTAAGAATATCAATTACCTTCTCGAGTGACAAATCATTGATGTTATGAGCCTCTTCGATTGTTGTAATTTTCGGAATAAATCTTGGAGGTAGTGATCTCAACGTCGTCTTGACTAGTTTCAGATTGGAATATTTCTTCCCGAGTTGATGTGCCTGATTCGCTATATAATGCAATCTTTTATAAAAATCTCTAATAGTCTTATTTTCATCTATCTTTAGTTCTTCAAACCTCACAACTAACATATGTAGTTTTGATGCTGTCATAGATTTAGACCCTTCATGAATAGTCTATAACATATCCCACGCTTCTTTAGCTAATTCATAGGCTGATATCATTAAAAAGCGTCCTTTATCAATAGCACTAAAAATCGCATGCATTACTTGTGAATTTCTATGTGAACTTTCTTCTTCTGCTCTTGTCCATTCAGATGGATCTTTTTGAACTGTCTCGGCATTATCACCACTAATTATTGGATGTGTCTACCCATGTACTACCAAATGTCAAGCTCTCGTGCCTTGAGCTTGAATGAAGACTTTCATCTGTGATTTCTATGTACGATAGTTAGATCCATCTAACAGTGATGGCCTGATAATCGATGCTTTTTCTCTTATGGCCATGTTTATGAAACTAAGATTTGCACTAACTTGTTACCAAGTTCTGAATTGATGACTTTGCTTTGATACTAATTGAAAAACCGAAGGGGTTAATTGTTTTAGCAAACTTTTCGCAAATTTCTTTGGCACCAATAAATAAAAACAAATAAAATCGAAATAATAAAAATACAAAAAATTTGGTAATGCAGTTCGACACATCTTGCTTACGTTTGCGGGGCGCTTGCTTAGCTTAGTAACTTTCACCGAAGTACAATAGATTTACCCAAGGTTTTACTAAGTTGACACCACTTAACCCTTGACACTATCTCTCAACTTTACTTCCCGTGAAAGAATTTCAAACTTAATAATACAACCAACTTGTGTTAATCTCGTTAAAGAAATTTTCTAAACTTTTACTCAAAACAATGATAAATAAAAATAGCTCAAGTATTTAATCAACTGAGAATTGAACAACAAATTATTTAAGA
This sequence comes from Erythroxylum williamsii, assembly GCA_027564335.1. Taxonomy (NCBI): domain Eukaryota; kingdom Viridiplantae; phylum Streptophyta; class Magnoliopsida; order Malpighiales; family Erythroxylaceae; genus Erythroxylum; species Erythroxylum williamsii. The sequence continues at coordinate 54,321,453 of JANITW010000004.1, read as the reverse complement.
CAAAAGAAAGACTTTCCTATGGAATTATCTTCTCGAAATAATCCAGCTGAACTACTTCACCAGAGCTGATTATTTTTTCACAAACATATCACAATGTTTCTCCAATTAATAATCAATACTCACTCCACCGAAAATTATTTTCCTTGTATGATGAACTCAAAACGTGTGCAGTACTAATGATCCATCATCAGTTCACTATGCTATCGCATATGTTCACTAACACATGTTATTGTTAATCTACCAAAGAAAAATCACTACACACTCACAACACTGTAGATCAAACCTCAGATGCGTTATTCAGCTCGTTTTATCATGTGCACAACCAACAATTTTTTGTTCAAGGACACACGACTTCTGCTACCTCAGTTATGCACTTCAATGTACAATTGCCGCACACACTTCACTAGGTTGGTTTCTCCACTTACGTATTTTAATAACCTTCATCAATCATTAGGAGATGTGCACACCACTCTTCATTAAACCAACACCAAATCCATCTATATCGCACCGACGTAAGCTTCATTCCATCTTTCATATGTAATTAATGCCCACACGCATTACTATGCCATACATTCATTGACAATTAATGCACACACTCTCACAATCATTATCCAATCTTCATATGAGATATCCTTCAGCAGTTAATTGATGCACACACACAATACACACAAGCTATGAGAGTCCCACTTCAACTAGAAAATTATTTATATACCTTTTTAATTCAAGTCATTATCCAATTAATATCTTATATGTCCAATTAATAAATAATGTTAAAACTAAATAAAAGATATATAACATATATCCTAACAAGTTACAAAGATCTAACAGACACTTAATGGTTTGATAGTACAAAATGTGCTATTTGTAAATAATATAGTGCAAACTAGTACCAAAGATTATAGTAAAAGCTATCTTAGATATTATGCGAAATATTAGGAGGTGAATAACACCTTTTTACATTAAAAAAATTATAATAGCTACATCAACATTCATTAGCCAAAATTCCACAACTCGTGTACTACTTGTCACAAGTTATAATTGCCATAAAGAAGATTAGGAAAAACCTAAAGGAGTTAGGTTTGAGGGTGCAAATCATATTGTTTTATAAGTATTAAAGTGAAAATTAATATTGGAGATAACAGTAAGAAGTATCTTACACTTTATGTGAAACATTAGGCTGGAAATCTCATCTTTTGTTAATGTATTTATAATAAAAATTAATTAATTTTTGTCATTTATGAATAAAATAAAGGATAATATTTTTAATCCTTTAATTTTATTTGAAATTGCAATTATTTATCCATTCTTCGTTATGCTTTTCAACAGAGAATGATACTAAAAATTACATCTACAAAAATCAAACTTTAAAAAGATATATGATAATTAAAAAAAAACCCATACTAAAGTGAAAAAGATGCAACCTATAAGATGTTTGGTGTAATTAACTTTAAAAAATTAATAATTAAGAACTAAAATAAAAATTTTATGAAGTTAAATAATGAGAAATATAATTCTTTCATTAATGAATCATTGAGTGGAAACCTTAATTGTAACATTTCATCACCGATGGGAAGGTTATATTGGAAAATTGGGACGGGGTAGAATTTTATATTGCATATTATTGATTGAGCATTCATTTGGCCTCTAATTATAGAGGGATGAGTTGTTTGCACATGCACA
>JANITW010000004.1:54304314-54319673 GCA_027564335.1 Erythroxylum williamsii | reverse complement strand
CGCAATTTGCGTAATGCATGAATTGAGTGAACCATCGATGATGGTTTCTCATTGAGTTCGCAAACTCACCCAAAATTACATCTATTTTTCAGGATCGATAGATTAGACTCCTACCTCCAGAGATAGACTTTTCCTGCTGTGTGAGCGCGTTGGCAAGAGAAGTTATGGAACACAGATCGGTCGGCTGGGATTGATTTGGGGATGACCTAGTATAGACTTTTGTATCATATTTCCTTTTTAGAGTATTGTACTTATACCATGGAAGACTGATAGACTTGTCTATATTTCTGTTTGATGTTATAAAATGAGAAAGTATTTTATGGTTTCAAAATTTAGAGTTGTTCATATTGATGCTTTGTAATTATTGATGCCATGTGAAGTATAGTAGCGATTGATTGTAATGCACTCTTATCGTCGGATATGGGTCGGCATGACCCACGGGTGTCCCGGTGCGTACCCTGCGGTAAGGGGACGTTATATTAATATATTATTTTTGTTTGTAATTGTGATAGTGATGGAAAAAAAAACTTACGTGAGGCTATTTCTTACCAAAAAGGAAGCGAAGTAAACTTAGACTATTTTTTGTTGAACATAAGGTTTTTAATAAATTGGAATGTTGTAAGAAAAATCTTATGCGATATTATTTCTTACCAAAAAGCAAGCGAAGTAAATTTAGGCTATTTTTGATTGGACATAAGGTTTTAATATAATGAAATGATTTATAAATATAAATGGATGTGATATTAGAAAATAGTAGTTTGGGAGGGATGAAGAGGTTCATAATATAATATAGTAAAATGTTGCTTGAAAGATGGATGTAATAGAATGTAATGTATGTATAATAATAATGAACAACTATTATGCCCTTATAGAATAAAACATATTGTTAATTGATCGAAACATATATTAAGGCTATGTTTAGTTGGACGTAAGCTTTTTAATATAATAGAATGATCTATAATGAAATGCAATGTAAATAAATGTAATATTAGAAAATTGTTATTTGGAGGATAGAAAGGTTCATAGTGTAATATACTGAAATATTGTTTAGATGAAGAATTTATAATGTAATATAGTGTAAAGTTGTTTATCATTTTACATTTTAACTTAAACCTCAAAATATGAGGTTTTTTCATTTTTACTGTTTATAATGAAATGAGATGTAATATGAAATTCTCCACTTCCATTCTATTTTATTATAAACCCTCTTTCGAAATGATAGAATAATATTACAATTTATTCCATTTTATTAATAAACTTCCAATTAAATATACCCCAATTTTTTAAAGTTATTTGGGGAGGTTTTGTTTCACTTTGAGCTGTTTTTTATTGGGATTCCTTCTTTTTTTGTTTAAAAAACCTATTTAATGAATGGATAAGTTATTAGAGAAGAGTGAAGACACATGGAAAATGAGCATGCGTGTTTTACAGACAAGAACAAATGACCGTCCCATGTGATTGTGAATAAGAAGTTGGGCCAACATCTGAAACCTAGTTCTCTTGGTTTGAATGAATTGAATATCTAATTAGATATATAATTATTTATTTCATTTATTTATTTAAATTTCGAACGTGGGCCGCACCCCACTCACTCCTCCATCATCGCCTCTCAACGTAATTATTATTGCTTTTTAAATTATTTTAATTGCTTAATAAATAATAACAAACAAATAAAATTAATTGAACAAACAATTCAAAAAAACCCAACACAACAAAAACCGCCTTTTATCTCTCTGGTCGCCACCAGAAAGGAAGATGCAGAGGAAACCCACCCACCACGTTCTCTATAAAACTAAGCTTCTTGGTGTCGTTTTACTGCCTCTCTCTCTCCGCACTCTCACTCTATTGCTTTATTCCAACCATTTTCCCCTAAACATAGAAAACCGGAATAGGATCGTCCTCAATCATGTCCGACGCCGATCAACCGCCGCCGCGACCCGTCGTCGTCCGCTCAGTTTGGGCCGATAATCTTGACGCTGAAATTGACCTGATCCGGACGGCGATCGATAAGTACACCGTCGTGTCACTGGATACGGAGTTTCCTGGCGTTGTTTTCCGGCGAGGTGCTAAGGACCCTTACAACCGGCATCATGATCCCGACGAACATTACTTCAACCTAAAGTCCAACGTAGATCATCTTAATTTGATCCAAATCGGGCTCACAATCGCCGACGAAGACGGCAATTTGCCGGATCTTGGAATGGACAACTGTTTCATTTGGGAATTCAATTTTAGGGATTTTGACGTGGCGCGTGATGCCCACGCGCATGACTCCGTCGAGTTGTTGAGGCGCCAGGGGATTGATTTCGAGAAGAATCGGCATTATGGAGTTGACTCGAAGAGATTCGCCGAGTTGATGATGTCTTCGGGACTCGTTCTAAACGACTCCGTGAAATGGGTCGCATTTCATGGCGCTTACGATTTCGGTTATTTAGTCAAGTGCTTAACTCAAAGGCTTCTACCGAATTCATTAACCGAGTTTCTGAACATTGTAGGAATATTCTTTGGGTCAAGGGTTTATGATGTTAAGCATTTGATGCGATTTTCAACGAATTTGTATGGTGGTTTAGATCGGGCTTGCAAGACACTGAGCGTGGAGCGAGTTGCGGGTAAGAGTCACCAAGCAGGGTCAGATAGCTTGTTGACCTTACATGCGTTTCGGAAGATAAGAGAGAAGTATTTTGATGATGAAGGCAATGGAGTATTAGAGAAGTACGCAAATGTTTTGTATGGTCTGGAAGTTTATTCTTGAATCTCTTCTTGTCTGATTTGTAGATTTTTTTCTTTCGTTCTCTCTTTAGAAGTTGGGTCTTCTGTAAACATGTTGGTGCTTATCAAGCGTTAATGCTAGTTACGGATTTAAATCTTTTTCATTTCCCTGCATTTGTCCTGTTGGTTTGCTTAATGTTTGATGTTTTTGTTGAATGCTTTTTTTTTTTCGACAATTGCAACATTTTTACATACCATAATTGGGTTGACCGATTTAAGAATCGGTGTAAATAACATAAAATTTTTAGCAGGCTTTGTATTGGGTAGGATATTAAGGTGTTGGCTATAGTTTTTCTGGGATTGTGGCTACGATCCGAACTTGTAAGAATATTTTGATAAACGGTATTGCTTTACTGCGCTTCACCACTGCAATCACGGATATGAAAATTTGTTATGATAAGATACCTTTACAAAGAGCTAGTTTGAGGACCAGTGACAAGCTTCCATCTTTGATCATATGCAGGCTTTGGTGTTTTTTATCGGACCGTTCTTTGGAGTAGCACATTCGCTCCTTATGTTTGATATGAGATATTTTTTTGCTAATCATGTGACTTGATCTTAGCCAGAGAGGTTTAGCTTTAGAGTAATAGACCATACAATTGGTTCTTATTTTTGGACTGGATCAATAGTTTCATCACAATCTTCTTTCAAGATTCAACTGCTTCAAGTACAGAGTCGCAGACCAGAAAAAATGCAGGGATTTTCCTTTTGTGGAATGTTGCCAACTTGCACTTGTTGCGATGGTGACAGGGCGAGGGGCTTAATTGGTTAGATAGGTAGGTTGGCTGCTGTTCTTTAGTTCATCATCTTTTGTGGTAAAAATACCAACTTACAGTCTTTCATTCATGGGGGATAATTGGCAATTCATTTGCCTTTTAGCGTGCCGACTTTTTGCTGTGGTCTTGAAGTGAACTTCAGGCCGGACTTCTAGTCCTGCTTACTGGTGTTCTCTTAATTGGTGATCGTTGGTATTAGAGTATAGTGGTTGCTTTATTTTGGTTCCTTTTTTTCAAATGCTAGTAAGCTATATACACTCATTTGAAGGTACATGCTAAACTTTATGCCCCTCTGCCGCCTGTATGAATGAATTTGAACCTTAGATTTTTGAAGTTGGAACTCCTCATGCTCTGGATGTCTTCTTGCAAATATAAAAGGAACTAAAAATGCTCTTATATGAGTTTATTGTTTACTTAATTATAGGTGCATTCCATTTTTCTTAATATTGCTTTACTGAAAAGTGGCACTTTTCCAGGTAAAAAACTTTCATAAACATGTGCTCTTGAGGGGAAATACAAAGTCCTTCTGGTTCAGCTTTACTTTTTTATATTCGTATTCCCAGTAACAAATTTTCTGGTTTGTAGTAGGATTTCCTGCCTACAAGAGTATTGTGGATTTTGGTTCTTGCTCAGGAATTTGCTTCTGGGTCATATGAGTATGGTGGTTGTCTGTGTTACCTTTGTCGAGATTGAACCGATTGATGGCTTTTCAGGATCATGACGATAAGCAGTTGTATGAAAAAATTAAGCCGACTTCATTTGATATGGTAAATTTGGGCTTGGCCCCAAAACCTAGGTCTTGATATAAGTACGTCAAGCATTAGATGTTTTATGACTGCATTCGTAACTTTTTTGCTTATGAGCAAAGGCGAAACTGGCAAATGATTACTGTGTGATGAATCACAAATTACTTTTGCATTACTAATGCGAGCTGCTTACTGCTCAAAGATAATGTTATTATTGCTTATGGACCTTTTAGACCACCTTTAAATTAACTAGGGTGTTTTTTGGAACTACTAGAAATTGATTTTATTTGAGAAATATTATTACTGATGAGCAAATTGGGGGAGTCTTCTGTAATTAAAGCGTTCTTTTTATTGATCATGCTTTCTTGGTATAGTGGTACATATATATTTGTGTGTGTGTGTATGTATGTATCTACGTATATATATGTATTTATACATGCGTATTACATATATATAATGCCTGGATGGATGTTTATTAGTACAAATATCTTTGATGCCTGGAAGATGGTAAGGTCAATATCAATCCTTAATAGCATACAGTAGCTGTGGTTTGATCAGTGATTTGCAAGTTATTCAGATTTGGGTAAGATGTTTGACAAGAATTATTGATGACTGGTGCAGTAATTTGCACGTTACCAATTTTGCTTCTCGGGAGGAGCTTCAATATTCAAGGTGATGATTGTCTCTTTCTTGATGTCTTATGCTTTTCTTGTTGCATTTGTCTGTACTTTCTGTAACATACATGGTTCTTTCCTTTGCTGCTTATGATATACGATAGGGAAAAAGAAGAAGTTTGTCTGGTTTGATTTATGGAAATTGGATTTGTGGTATATATTGTTTCAAGATAGAGGTTGTCAGTAAGTTCGCTTTCCAGTATCCAAACCCTGATTAGTATACTGTTTAATAAGTTGTAATCTTCTCTTTATAACTAATAACTGGTTTCCCACTATCATTCGAATTATTTGCTGCTATTGGATATTTGTAATCTTCCTTGACATGTTGGCCTGCTAGGCTTAGCATTTTGAATTCTTCAGCAACTGCTTTTCAGTTTTAAACTAGAATTGAAAGAATCTCCGGGGCCTTCCTAGCCACTATATAGCTTTACTGTTTTATCTCCTTTTTTCTGAAAATAGATTTGCTTTGCGCTTCTCCTATGAGAATTTCTACTAATTCTTCTTTTATTCATCAGAGCTCAGTCATTTGAATACAAATTTTTCTAGTTCATAGTGTGGGTTCTCGAGAGTGAATTATACTGAGATACCAATCTTAAAAGGCATAAATGAACTGTCCATCTATTTGCTCCATTTCACAAAAATCTGAATGGAGGACCATAATTACCCTCGGCTTGAGTGGCATTGTGGAAACTGGAAAGCAATTGAAGGACAGGTCTACGAAGAGCTCATTGCAACTCCATGCTGGTATGTGATTAATAGTAATTGCTAGCCGGAACTTCATTTGTCGTGAGATTGCAAAACCGTATTGAGAATCCAAAAATAAAAAGGAGCACCAGGAAGGATACGTCTGCAAGATCAGTTCGAAACAGCACTGCAGTTTGGTCTGAATTTCATTGCTGCCTGAAACTGTTGCTTGGGCGCAGCATTTGCACCCTCCTCCCTTTTCCTTTCTTTCCCTTAACAATTTGCACTTATACATTCATATGATCAATTTTGGAAATGGTCTATATTGCAATTATGATTAAGAAATCAGAGTATCAGACGGTATAGAAAATGATTTTGGAGTTTGTTCTATATTGTGGATTGGCTGACCCATCGTTGCTATTTCATGGCTGAGTGACATGGTAGTACTATATTATTATCCTGAATGCCACGGCAGGCATTCCTCACGAACTCTATTTGACTTATTGGTTAAGATTTAACGACTCACCAGAAAGGTGTTGATAATTTATATATTTTTTATTAGTTGTTCTTGAACGTGGAAGAGGATGAGAAGAAAAACTCATTATTTGCCATTGAACAAAAGAAAGGGGGTATTTCAAGTCTTTTTCTAATTGCGAGTTGTTATACAATAGCACTTGTATTAGCTGCAGTGTTCATGAATATGGAGTTGCATGTAAGGTCTCAACGGTCAATTATACTATCTTCAGTAGGATATCCCACCTTGTAACCCAAAATCCTTCTAAATGTTATTGCTGGTATTGTCCATTGAAAAGCTGCATTGTTCTAGATTGGTGGGTTGCCAGGAGAAGAGGAAGGGCCACAGCTGAAGGAGGCAATCCTATCCAGATGGCAAGGAATTAAGAGGGTCATATCAGTTATTATGTAATGGCATGGCCGATACTACTGGAAGAATTCCTCTTTGGATAATAGGTACTGTAAATGGTATTACTGTCATTGGTTTTGAGCAGGACTTTGTACAAACTACAGACTTGAATGCTAAATTTATTGGTTTCTCTTCACCAATTGGATAGTTTCTAGTTTTTATTGTATGTATCTCGTATCCATCGCATGATTTCTTCGGCGTGGTTTAAGGTCAGACCGAGTATTAGTCCTGTAGGTACATACCTTGAGGTATGGGTGCTTCACAGCTATGGCAAGCCCCTGCTTTGTTATCGGACTTGTATTCACGCCTGAAGCTAAAATGACGTTCAATTATGATAGGAACGGTTTTGCAGTTTTGACTTCTGATCTCTGGGTGGTCAAACGATTGCATTGTGGAACTCGTGTGTACAAGATTTAAAGATCTGCAAGAAGAAAGATGAACTGAATAAGGATGCACACTATCACTTTTTGGGGTAAGAGCTGCTTGTCCATGTGTATATAATTTGTGTTGCAATTGAGAACATAAAAACAAAATTGTATATTTCTATCCCAACTTTGGATATGATAGATATCCTGAAAACTCAAGCCCTGCGACAATTTCAATCCCACTGGCGCGAGATTACTAGCTTCAATGGCTTTATTTGTCAAGCTCTAAGACATCTCCATTGCAGATAGAGTTAGTTTTCTTCTTGTGTCAAAAATATTTTATTACAATTGATCTTATGTTATTCCCAGATTAATGAAGTCCTAAAGTTTTTGTTAGCAATGAAACAACAGAAAAATATCATTTCTGTATTGATATGACTTTTGCTGTTACTGATTAAAGTACCAAGAGTCATGTCAAAATAATGCTATCTACCATATATGTTGCGACTAGAACTGAATAAGAGAGAGAGGAGAGAAGAGAGAAGAACATAAAATTTGAGAGAGAGAGAGAGAGATATTAGTTAATTCATATCCCTTTTTTTTAGAGAAACGGTTTTAGTTTTATATTAGTTACAATTATGTAACAGCTATAACATTTTTATACATAACAATTTTTTCTTCTTTAAAAAGCCTTGTTTCCAAGTTACGCAGGTTTACATAATGGATAAAAAATGAATAATCTTATTTTCTTTACATCATCTATCTTCTTCCTAGTATCACCAGCAATTGCTCCTTCAACATCATAGAAGAAGGATGTTAGATTATCATAATGAGACACAATCGCAAAGAAAACTCCAACAATGTAATCACCTGTAAAGCTTACAATCTGCTCATTTAACAGAATTTCAAATTAGATGAAATGCTTCTATACCTTGAAGGGTCAATCTACATGTTACTCTTAATGAAATCAAGAAGAGCAACCGTCATGTGGGTTAGACCACAACTAAGAAGACCACTAGCCGTACAAGCAGCGTAGAAAGCTAAAGAGTACATCTCGATCTTACCAGGTTCACTAGGATAGGGGATGACTAAGGAACCATCAGAGGCGACGTCTTTGTTGTTCATGAGAGCATTAGACTCCACAGCCAAAGACTTTATGTAGTCCTCCTCTTGCATAGATTGCTCGTTTCAATTTGTGAGTTTCGGAGTAACTACTATAGTAGCTCCTACTTCCACTTCTTATCGCTTCAAAAATTTTATCACCACAGTTTTAAGCTACAACAAATTCTCCAATTTTTTTTGTTCTGTTTAGAACTTTCAGAAACATTTTCTCATTCCTACTTTGAAATTCCAGAAGCATTTTCTCACTTCTGATCTGTGCTTCCAGCAAGTTTTTCATGTTTTCTTCAATTCCACGCAAAATTGACTTCTTTGATACCATTTGTTGCGAATAAAAATGAAGAACGGAAAAGAGGAGAGAAGGAGAAAGAGAAGGTCCAAAAAGAAGAGAGAAGAATAGAGAACATTAGAGAGAGAGAGAGAGACACATTAGCTATTCATATATCCCTCATTGTGAGAGAAACGATTATAGTTTTATACTAGTTACAGCTATGAACAACTATAATATTTTTGTACGTAACAATATATGTATAATTCAAAATAGAGCCAGACAAATTGTCCTTATGCTTCACTCTTAGAACCAACGGTATGAATACTGTTCCATACTGACCAATATGGAATTCATGTTTTTGATATCGGCCTTTGATATTGATTGGTACTGTGAGTTTTTATTCGGTATTGCCTGGTATTACCGGTCAATACCATAAGTTTTAAAAATATAAGGACTATTTTACAAATATGAAAAAATTTTAACCTAAAAAAACCCTCCTATGTGCCTCCACACACCTGAACCTTTCTACTTCTTGTGATTTTTTTCACTCTCTCTCACTGACTCTCACTTACCTTCGTTCTCTCTCTTTCATTCTCCTCTCCATCTCCGATAGTGTTGCTCCCTCTCTGGTGACTGTCATCTGCCTCCTCTATCCACACCAGCATTATACCATTTTCAGCCTTCCTTAGCTCTTCCACTTGAAGTCGCGAACATGCCATCGTCTTCAGCCCTCCTCCACGAGGACCACCACACCACGCTGTTGCTACCATTGAACTTCTGAACCTCCTCCATGCCACTATCATAACATTGCTTTCCCCAAATCTAGACTTGGCAAAACGGGCGGGTTACTCGTTTACCCGCCCGTACCCGTCCTAGCAGTCCGGGTATGGGTTGGTATATTTTTTTACCCATTTTATATTTACCCGTACCCGATCTACCCGTTGATTTTGCGGGTGGGTCGGGTCAAAATTATTTAAAAATAAATAAATATATTTATTTTTAATAGAAATTGACTTATCAAGTTAATGCAGTTTACTTTCCTAATTAAATTTCAATGGGCTGTAATTGGTACGTGTATTGTGCTATGATTCGTAACTTATAGTTGCTGATATCTTTTACATGTGCCAAGACACTTGCGAGATTTACTACTTCTGAAAGAATGATGGAGCCAACCGATAAACGTTGTGAGTAAATAACATAATAAAAGTTATAAACGTACCAACTATTAATTTATAAAAATATCTATAAATAACCTGAAATAAAAACAAGTGGATGCACAAATAAATAAGGAAAAGTTTCTATCAAACGATAGCTGGTCAACTTGGTTATGTCCAACTTTAAACTAATCGACATTACAGACAAATTTATATTCTGTTGTTGACTTAGTCAAGTTAATTAATACAAATGAAACTAATATATATATATATATTAGTTTCATTTGTATTAATTAACTAATATATATATAACTAATTAAATTTGGGTCGCTAAATAGATCAATTCGGTGACATTTTAAACACGCAAAATACGCCCATTTAAGCATTTAATGAAAATTTAAACTTGTTGAATAAGTTTATTAATTGAAATTTAAAAATATATATATATATATATATAGCGGGTAACCCGCGGGTCTACCCATACTCGCTGGGCAAGGTATGGATTTTCAAAATCATTACCCGTTTCTATAAATTTACCCGCGAACCCGTACCCGTGTGACCTGTACCCGTGAGACCCGTACCCATACCCAGACTACCCGCCCATGCCAGGTCTAAGTATAGTTGAGGGCAAGTACTACTTCCGTGTTTGATTCCGAATGCTGGGCTCAGGAAGCGGGGTCCAACAATAAGAGCATGTAAGATTTTCATCTCATAAAAGAAATTTCTTTTGTAATTTAGCATCAAGAGTGAGAAATGAAGATCGATAATAATATATGACACAATCAAATAATAAAGATATCACTATATGTTACTACAATTTATTTGTCATTCATGTTGGTATGGTTATTAAATATATGTAACTATACTGAAACTATATTACACATTGGCATATTTGTTTGATATTTTTTAGTACAAAAAGTCTTAGTGCACGAAATGATGGACATTGAATTACTTTTGGATCAAATTATTTTCTAAAAGATACATCAATAAAGTTTTCTTATTAAATCTTTTCTTGATCTAAATTATTTCTTTTCTAAAACTAATGATAAATATTATTATTCAATGGGAAGAATATTAGAAATTTTCTTAATTAAGCTATTAGTTATGGATTTCATAGTTAAAAGTTCATTAAGGATTAGGAAATATTTTGATCTATAATAAAGTATAAAGAGTTTGATAATTAGTCTAACTAAAGTGGATCAAACTCATGGAGTCTAATTTTGGATTATGTAACTTATCAATTGGGATTGTGAAGATTTATTTAGATTGTAATGAGGAAAGATCAAACAATATGTCTTTGGGGGAGATAAACATAGCAGACTAACTTTGTTTTCAACTTTGTATTATATTGATAAACTCTTATTTATTTAAGTGTTAGTTACAAAAAATTCCAAACTTTACTCAACTTTTCATTTATAGTCTGAGTTTTAAAAAATTGCAATTAAATACTTGAACTTTTATTTTATTTTTAAAATAGCCTGACATTAATGTCTCTATTAGTGGAGCTGAGAAGGTAAGCCGCACCAAATGTATTTTTTGACACATAGGATAATAGGAGGAAAGGATGTGCAACTCAAAATTATTTTTAATTAATTAATTAATATAAACTAAATCGAGAATAAATATATAGTTTGGAGACCCAATTTGAGGTGTGATTACTGGTCGATATAGAAGTGTATTTTTATTACAAAAGGGACCCTTATTTCAAAAGGGAGATGTCCATTTTATGGGAAAAATTCAGCCAAATTTTCAATAAGGTCCTCATAAAATGTGACATCACCGTTTTTTAATTAAAACAAGAGCTCTTTAGTATTAACTTAAGATCTTCTTGTGGAGGAGACTTATAATTATGCAAATTATTGAGGATAACACCTAATGGTTGAATTATTTCAGTATAGCTAATGACCTTGATTGATTATAATATTTCATGAAAATTGTTTTAATATATTCCTCTTTCTAAACTGTGAACGAATTTGTTCTTAGTTGTAGGAACTCATTTGTTGCCAATATTTATATTTTGAAAGAGATTGAAGAGAAGTTTTCGCAGATATTCAAATGACATTCATTTTCTTATATGGTGTGACAATGTCAACAATGAATTTTCACACATTTTAATGACATTTATATCAATTTCTATATTTTTCATTCTAGCTCCATCATCATCATCTTCCTTCATATACTTTAGGAAGATCCTTCTGTGTGTCGGTTGAGGTAATTGAATTTGTTTTTTACTACGTTTTGTGATCTTGGTTTAATTTGGGTATTTGTTTGAGGTATGAACTTCCCATCTGAACTTCCTGCATTTTTAGTTGATATAGCCTGCACGATGTGAAACTTGTTTGTGATATGAACTTCGGTTTATCATTGAATTAATAGAAGACGAATTTGACTTATATTATAGTTCTAATTACCTTAATATGTCAATACCTTATTTCATTGATTCTTATTCCGTCGTGATTAGCTTCTCTTTACTTTTCATGTCAAAACTTTTTGCACGCGGCTTTTAAAAACTAGATATATGTTAACATAATTTATTAAAATAAGTATTCATATTTTTATGAATACTTATTATATTTGGCACGAGTACATATTTAATATAGGAGTTTTAGTATTAATAATCTTCTAACATATATGATTACAAACATATATGTTCGATCTTCAGGATATGTTCATTTTTTAGATATGTACCCATAAACCTTAACCTATAACCTATGATAATTGCTCTTGTGAGGCTTATTGGTGAAAAATACGAGGAGCTTAGGAGTCATAATGAGAATTTGATGTCTTGATTCACAAGTCTTATCTTAGATGTGAAGTAATATTTGGCAAACATAAATGATACTAACTCATGATTAATTGTTGTTAATTAACAGTTTTGTAGAAATGAGTTATGTTGATAGATCTTGGATGCATAGACCATTAACACCTAATGGTTACATTAATCCTGAATTTGTTGCTAGAGTTGAAGCTTTTATTCATTATGCATGCTCTCAACCTGCATATATGGATGGGCCAAAGATAAGATGTCTAGGTAAAAAGTGCAAACACAAATTTTTCCTTCCTATTGATGAAGTTAATGGGTATTTGCTGAGAAAAAGGTTTGTCCCCAATTATTTTAAGTGGACACGATATGGGAAACCCAAAATTTGTAGCACTTCAAGGGGTTATCACATAGAATTGTTTGTTAACTTCAATGCGTTTGAAGGGGAATTCCATTTAGAAAAAATTATAAGTCAGCTACTGAAAATTTGTACATGAAAATGGATTATGATGCAAGCGGTAATACCTTTGAAGAAAGTATGGAAAATCTTGAAGAAGAACCTAACTCACATGCAAAACAGTTTTGTGTCTTCCTACAGTCAACAGACCAAAAGTTATGGCCAAATTGTGAGACAATGACCCAATTATCTTCAATTGCCCGAATATTGAATATAAAGTCTGATGACCATATTTCGAACCGTAGTTTTGATAAAATTTTTGAGTGGTATAATGAATCGTTGTCTCCTGATCATACAATGGTTGATAGTTTTTACAATATGAAAAAACTTATTAGGAGTTTTGGTTTGCCTATTGAGAAGAATGATTGTTGCAAATTAGGATGTATATTGTATTGAGGAGGTGATGTGGAATTACAACAGTTCAAATTTTGTGGTCAACCAAGGTTCAAGCCTAGAAAGCATTCAATGAAACATAAATTAGTTCCTTGGAAGTGAATGTACTATTTCTTGCTAACTCTGAGACTTTAAAGATTATATGCTTCTGATGCTACTGCATCTTACATGAGAAGGCATAATAGACACGAACAACAAGACAAAATTATGAGTCATCCTTCAAATGCATTGACATGTAAACATTTCAACGACACTCATCTTGAGTTTACAGATGAAAGTCGAAATGTAAGGCTGGGATTGTCGACGAATGGATTCCAACCTTTTGGGCAATCCGACCAACAATATTTATCATGGCCAATCATAATAACTCCTTATAATTTTCCTCCACGGATGTGTATGAAGGACACATATATGTTCTTGACAGTGATTGTGCCAGTCCCTTCAAATTCAAAGCATAAAATTGATGTTTTCTTACAACCATTGATATCAAAATTGCAGTATCTTTAGGAATATATTGTTCAGACATATGATGTGTCTCTAAAATAGAATTTTGTGTTTAGAGTGACATTGATGTAGATTATTAGTGATTTTTCGATATATACCGTGTTGTTTAGATGGAGCACAACAGGAAAAATGGCTTGTCCTTATTGTGGCAACGATTATGATGCCTTTTATCTTTCAAACGGGAGCAAAGTTTGTAGGTTTGACAGTCGTAGGAAATTTCTTCCTCCAAACCATCCATTTAGATGCAATAAACAAAAGTTCACTAAGAATAGGATAGTAAAGACACCTCCTCCCCCTTAGAAATCCGGTGAAGAGATTTTACTGGAGCTCGATGAATTACGCTTGTTGAAAGTTACAGAATTTGAAGCTGATGAAGTTAATACAAGCATTAGTAAAAACTTTGGTTAGAGAAAATAAAGCATCTTTTGGGATTTGCCATATTGGAAAACTAATTTGATAAATCATATTCTAGATGTGATGCATATTGAAATTTTTGACAATTTATTTAATACCATATTGAACATTGAAGGGAGGACAAAAAATAATGCAAAATCACGAGCAGATCTGTAACTTTTTTGTAAAAGGAACGAGTTACATAAGGATCTTCACACCGGTAAATATCCGAAAGCATGTTACACTTTGGACAAAAAATAGAAGGAAATATTGTGTGAATAGTTGAAAAGTCTAAAGTTTCCCGATGGTTATATTTCAAACTTGGCAAGATGTTGGACATGAGGAAGTACAAATTATTTGGGTTGAAAAGTCATGATTGTTATGTATTTATGCAAAGGCTAATTCCAATCACATTTCAGGAGTTGCTACCGAATAAGATTTGGAAGGTGATAACAAAAGTAAGTTTGTTTTTTGAAAATTTAACATCATCCAAAATCAAGTTCACTGAAATGGAAATACTTGAAAGGGAGATTTCCATAATTTTGTGTAAGTTAGAGGGAATTCTTCCTCCAAGCTTCTTTGATTGTATGGAACACTTACCTGTGCATTTAGCACGTGAGGCAAAACTAGCTGGTCCAGTTCAATATCGATGGATGTATCCGTTTGAGAGGTAATTCAAATTCATATTATTGTAATTGAAGTAATAACATGTTTTAACTATTAAATTGTAATAACCATATTTGTCAATATAGGTATCTGCATCACTTGAAGAAAAATGTCAAAAACAAGGCTATAGTTGAAGGTTCGATACGTAATGCCTATTTAGTGGAGAAAGCTAGTACATTTTATAGATATTATTTTGAGCCACATGTTCACACAAGAAAAAGAAAAGCTCCTCTTAATGATGATGGGGGAGGAACGAGTGATGCTGATGGTAACTTATCTATTTTTACATATCTTGGGCGAGCATATGGACGTGCAATAAGAAGAATTTTAACATAGCAAGAACTTGAGGCTGCCCATGGTTATATTTTATTGAACTGTCAAGAGGTTTAACCTTTCGTGCAGTAAGTTGAATATGATTATATCGGTTTTCTAATTTTTTCTTGTTCATAACTAAAATACATAATAATGTGTTTAGATTATATAAGGCATTGTTACGGGAGATCATACCAGACAACATACAGGATGAAGTAAATAATGAGGTTGGAAGACACTTTGCATGATGGTTTGAGATATACGTAAGTTTCCACTTACAAATATTCTCATCATTGAATTATAAGATTTAAGTGTTGAAATAACATTAGACTCATTGATTTGATAATTTATTTTTATGTAGGCAATCGAAAATTCAATAGAGAACAAGTTCCT
>JANITW010000004.1:54286658-54304214 GCA_027564335.1 Erythroxylum williamsii | reverse complement strand
GCGGGTCTACCCATACCCGCTGGGCAGGGTATGGATTTTCAAAATCATTACCCGTTTCTATAAATTTACCCGCGAACTTGTACCCGTGTGACCCGTACCCGTAAGACCCGTACCCATACCCAGACCACCCGCCCGTTTGCCAGGTCTACCCAAATCTAAACCCAACCCAAAAAACCCAAGCTGTGAATTAGCTTTTGGGTGTTTTTTTACTTTTCGGTTTTTCTACTTAATTGCATTTTTTTTATTATGAATCGGTTGGAACTTGGAAGTTGAAAGTTGAAAGTTGGAATTAAATTTTGAACTGGATTTGTGATTTGCGTTGGTTAGATATTGGAGTTGAATGATTCACAATTTTGTTTTGGTTTATTTTTGGTTTGGTTCATTGATTGTGGATTGGTTTAAGAGAAATTTATATTAAGTTTTTTTTATGAATGAAATGCACGACATATGTTGTGAATCTATGATGATGTGAATTGATTCAACTGAAAGTTTGTAAGTTTAAACAACTTAAATTAAAATTTAAAACCGAGAATGCAAAGATTTAAATAATTAATTGACACATTTTTAAAATTTGTGAAATGATGTTTCATTCTTAGTAATTGGCTATTAGCTTTAGGTAAAGAATTAATAGAGTATCAAATTATGCTAGGAATACTGAGACTTTGTTTAAGATATTTGGTGAAGTTGTGAATGAAGTAAAGTCTGAAAACATTATTCAGTTTATTACTGATAATGATTTCACTTATAAAGTGGCAGGAAAATGGTTGCAGAACAAGAGTAAATCTTTTTGTTTGACTGCTTGTGTTGCACATTACATTGACCTAATGTTGGAGAATATAGGGGATCCCATGTATTTTCTTATTATTGATGAGATTATGCAAAAAACTAAAAAGGTGACCAAGTTCATCTATAATTGTGCATGTGTATTGAATTTAATAAGAAAGGAGTTTACCAATGATAGAAATTTGTGTCATCCTACTATGACAAGATTTGCAACAAATTTCTTATCACTTTAGTCTTTTGTTACGATGAAGAAAGAGTTAAGACAAATGTTTAAAAATGATAAGTGGATTACATCTTAGCATGCTAGGTCTAATGCAGGGGTGAAAGTTTGTAAAATTATGTTAAAAGACAGAGAATTTTGGTCTCAATGTCAATTTATTATCTAAGCTTGTGAGTCTTTGGTGAGAGTGCTTTACTTGGCTAATAGTGAAGAAAAACCAACAATGAGGTTTTTTTTAATGCTATAGAGATAGCGATGGAAGCAATCAAGGTCAATATGAAACATAGGTCTTCTTTGTACATATCATATCTCTCAATCATTAATGAGAGAAGGGAAAGACAACTTTCTTCTCCATTGTTTGCAGCTGGGGCATTTTTGAATCCTAATATCTATTTTAGACTGGATTTTACTAAGTAAGCTAAAGTTAATAGAGGAATGCTTTTAACTATTACAATAATTGTTGACATTTAACTATTACAAATGCTCTCTCAAAGGATAGTAATATTACCAGTAGATAGTTGCATAGAGGAGGTGAATATAGAAAATGCAGTTAAGCACATCTCAATAATTTGCTGTTTCATTCCAAGTTTTTGTGGTTGTCTGCCAACATATGGCCCAATTTGTTGCCAAATTCGTGGTTAGAGGTAGGTCAATATAAAACAAAAGAAATTAAAGCTTGACCTACTGATATTTTCTCGGCTGGGGGTTGGGTGTGCACAAGCTACAAACGACGGAAGCTTGCTTGGGTCCCCCTCATCACAGGATGTCATGCTCTTGTGTTCCCATGGGCCAATATGACTAGGTTTAAGGACAACAAAATTCATAAAATTCCAACTATGATGTGAATTGTTGCATAGAAAGCCAAGATGTACTTCCATACTGACTCTATCAACAAGATTGTTTCGTCATTATGATATTATGATAAATAAAATCACACTATGTTCTCATTTTGTATTTGATATTTGAATTGACAGACGTATCATCAAAAGGTCAACTTTTCATGGTCACATGCAAGTAGTGTCGGCCAGGTTCATTTGAAAATTTTATTAGAGTTTTGTTTGACGAATATATTTAATATTATATATTAGTCCTGACAAGAGTAATTTTCTTTCTTTTTGTCTTTTTCTTATCCCCTTCTAATATAGCTATATAATGATGGACAAGATGTTTATCCTTGTGCTATTTTTTTGGTATGATTTTACATGTTGAATATGGGTATGGATTATAAAGATATTAATCCTTAAGTTACGACTTCTGTTAACTCAAAATTGGATGAGATTAATTAAAGGTTTTTTTTGTGTAATGTAATTTTGGTTCTTTTATGAATAATTGAGTTTTGATCCCTAATTCTTCGAAGATGATTTTTATGTGACCTTCCTATCATAATAATTTGCATGGTGTCAAATTTTGTATGCATATGGATTTGCTTAAACATTTGATATTAAAGTTTGATTTAGCTTTAGGGATCTTAGGAAATTTAACAGAGCTTAGAGCCTATGAATTAGAAACCTAAAAACCTTTCCTTATTATCACACGTACATTATTTAAATTTTGATTAGTACGATAATTAGTACCCTTTAGAAGCACGATGATTATACTTGTGTTTGGTTATTTATGAATTCATTCATTTGAGCCATGGACAACATTATAATATCAATAAATTACTGGTCCGTGTATAATTCCATGATTATTTAGGAGATTGTTAATTTAAATTTTGACATTTGAGTTGATGTTGTATTCTTTCTTCGTCTAGAACATTCGTTGGCTAATATTTTCATGTATATCCCTGCGAATTCTTATTATATGTCCAACAGTGAAGTTAACTTTAAAAAGAAGTTGCTCTTTTTATTTGAACTATGCTTAATATTTTTGCTTGACATTTACTCACCTACTACGGATTTCATTCCATTTTGAGCACTCAATGGTTGACTGAAACCTAAATCCACGAAATAGAATAATGTTCTTGCTTCATGTCAATTTTTTAGTTCAAAGTTATCTTTGTATATGATTTTGAATGTTTTCAAAGTTAGAATGACCTAGTTATATGATTCTTTCAATGGCCTTTTACACAAACTTCATCATTATCATTTAATCTCACATCTTTTGGTTGACATTTATGCATATGACTATTAAAAAGTGTTGCTTATTTGATCTATATAATATGATTGTCTTTATAATGATGCAGAATATTGTAATATGAAGAGTCAAAATAAATATTATACATCATTATGTAATAATGTACAACATAGGCCTAACCTAAACCAACCAAACTCGGGTTGTCATAGTTCGATTAAGCTTTGGGTTGTTTAGGCTTATCCTGACTTGATTGAGCTCAAATTTAATCTCAAGTTCAAGTTAAAAAGCTTGATCATAGGTTGAGAAAAAAATTTCTGACCATGCTTGTGTTAGGAACAATTAGGACTTGGATAGAGTTGGGTCACAGCTAAAATGAAACTGAAAATATTGAAGATAAAATAGATACACAAATTTTATGTAGAAAACTCCTAAATTAGGGTAAAAATTACAGGTAAGGATAAAAAAATTTACTATATTAAAAATAGAGAATTACAAACTATAGTTGCATTGTTTTATATTTCTTTTCAAATAAATGTTCATGATTTGTTCTTTGACATATGAAGTTTATGAATTACAAGATAAAATTTGGCAACTCAAGAAACGTAAAATCACAATCACAATTAATAAGAATGGTTTTGAATATGAAATATTTCATATTTTATCATCAAAAGTTATTTTTTGGGTAAATATCAAAAGTTATTTTAGTGTCTTCTAAGTTGCAACTTCAAATAATTTCATAAGTTTTGTCACTTGTCTTTAGCTGTTTCTGTGTGTTAGTTATAAGAACTCTATATTTTTGTATGTTAGTTATACGTACTAAATTTACTTTCTTTTATTATAGGATGTTTAATGACTCATATAGAAAATTCAAAATCATGAAAGATTCATAAAAATTGACATTGACATCTCCTTAAATTTATTATCATAAGCTACCTATTGATATTTTTATTATTTAGAAATGGTTTCAAGTTAGTTTGTTCTATTCTCTCGCTAGTTTCATATCCAAGAGCCATAAAGAAATGCAAGAACTGTAACTAACATAAAATTCATGAAGTCAAGAAGCTATAAAAGGGAGATGTTTCCTAAGTGTTAGAGGTTGTTAAAATGAGTACTTTATTCATGACTAATATATATATATATTTTTTATCAAGGGAAAACAAACAAAATCATTACATGGTCACACTAGGGTGCAAAACCTGAGAAGCATCCTTTAAAAGGAAAGGTAGGCAACCCAAAGGTGGGTGCTCAAAAGAAGTAACTCCTAGATCGAGCTGTATGGCAAAATTTGTAAGCCAGTCCGCACAGCGATTACTTTCCCTATATATATGTCGGATAACCATGACTCAGTTGCGGTTGAGCAGTTCATCGATGCTGACTACTAACAGGTTCAGAGAATTAGCATGCATTGTGGGGGAAGAAAGCATATTATTCATAGTAAGTGAATCCACTTCTACTTCAAGATGTCGATACCCCGAAATCCAGGTCAGGTTAAGGCTGGAAAGCACGCCGCAAAATTTTGCTGTGGTCGTGGAACACCAACCCAAATTCTGAGCGAAGCCTCCCACCCAAGCTCCATAACTATCTCGTAGCAAGCCACCTGCAGTGACCGAAAAGCGTGAACTTTTGCTGGCTTCGTCGGTGTTGAGTTTCACTCAACCTGGGGGAGGTGTGCGCCAACAGGTGATCTGCTCCCATCTAGTGCAAGTACCCCGACGAGACCGTAGTTGCCAATCCTTTGCCTGGTAAATATGCTGTACATACTCAATAATCTGATGATTTGGTGAGAGTGGCCAAGGAAACTAGGCATCGAAGAGTGCCCTATTACGCCAGGACTAGAGAAACCAGCACGCTGTGCCAAAGATAATAGCCCAGTCGTATCCCCCTACCAGGCGGTGTGTGTGAAGATCAGTGACGAGCCACTCCTGATAGTTCAACGTTAAGAACTCTGCCGAGATAACTTGGGTGAGAAACTGATGCCATAAGCTGCGGGCTTTAGGGCAATCCCTCATGACATAAAGAGAGGATTCCTCAAAGTGGCAGTGGTAACAAGCAGGGTCTGAAGTAAAGTTCCTATAGACCCTCTGTTGGTTAGTGAGAAGTCTATCATGCATAAGGAGCCAAAGAAATGCTCGAAGTCATTGTGGGCCCTGCCATTGCCAAATAGTCTGCCAGTCTGCGTTGGTCGCAGCTTCTTCAAGGCTCAGGATCATGGAGTAAGATGACTTGGCAGTGAATCGTCCGTTATCTGTTGAGCCCCAAATAAGCTGATCCGGCCCTAGGGAGGGTTGTGGTGGAAGGATACCAGCGATAGTCATACAGATCGATGAAGGTAGCAGATATTGAAAAGCTGCCCAATTCCAGTTACTAGTAATGTATGTAAAGTGAATGACCTGTGGTCGATGATGTCCGATGAAATGGGTGCCACTGCATGAGAGATAAGAGGTCCCCAGTCTTCAACCCATGGATCTAGCCAGAATCTCGTTCTGGAGCCATATATTTAGTGCATTGAGTAAACTTCCATTAGACATGATATTGGGAGACATATCCAAAATATTTATGTTTGTATAAGTGCATTTGTCTATTGGGATTCGTAAATGTATGACTTGTTGGTTATGAATTTGTATCTCTCTTTTGTAGCTCATTAATGAGTTTCCTCTTAATAATTGTTAAAAGCTCCTAAAAGCCTTTAAAAATATATAAGTGATTGAAAGCTTTAAGATCCTAGTTGTTATATTTGAAGATATACCATATAGTTATAATCATCAAATACATAAGTCTTAAATTGATTTGCATCCTGTTATTAGAATTAGCCATATTGACCATCTTAAAAAAATATGACTAATAGTATGAGTGAGATAGATGAGTCTCAAGGGACTTACATTGCTAGTTGGAATACCTAGTTAGTAATGTATGACCAACTTATAATATAAAAATATAAGGATAATCAATGCTAATGTGTCCAATTTTTTGGGTTTTTTTCAATTCAACATCTACTTTTTTAATAAAGTGACAAACTTTTTTAAACCTTAACAATTCCGTTTAAAACTTTAGTTTCATTAGTAATTTGTTTATTTGGCTAATAAAATATTTGTTGTTCATGACATGTAGATTTTTACTGGGAAAAATATTGGTCACAGTTAGATTGAAACAGAGAAAATTTTTTTCAGGTAGACACCTAACAATAAAGGTTCAGTTAGCCAAATCAGTAAACTACTAATGGAACTAATGTTTGAAACTGCACTATTAAGGTTTCAAAAGATTAGTCACTCAATTTAAAATTTTAAAGGCTTGGGCACTAGATTGAAAGAATATTAAAAGATTGGGCTCTTTAAAATTGATCATCCTTAAATATATCATGTGTAATTTTTGGATAAAATCCACATGATTTTTTTGATTTTATTAACTTGAGACTTAAATATAGCAATTGTTATAATTTTATAATTCTTTTCTATTATTTTCAAACATTAAATTAAGTTAAATTTTATAAAAATCTTTACAGGAGAAATACCACTTTTTTCCCTTAGCCTAATTAAATAGTTAATTAACCTTTTTAAGACTTAGGAAGTCATCAAACTTGTACTGTGTTGATATGGTTCGATAATAGTTGATACATTCATGGACTTTTTTAAAGGAAATATGAAACTAGTTACCTCTTTCTTATATTGTTTCAAGTTTGATAGAGAATTTTATAATCGAACGAAGCCTCATGTGGTTTCTGATTATTGAGATTCCTGGTAGGCAACCTGTTTAGTAAAAAAAATTGATATGTTAGCAACCTTTGCCCAGAATTGTTTATGCAATTTCTTTTCATATAGGAAGTCAATTTCTTCAAGCTTAGTCTTTCATGTTAAAACAAAGCACTTCAAGATTAAGTACTATTTTCTAAGAGAAATTTAAAAGGAAGAAGAAGTATCTTTGGTGCATTGCAAGACAAGTGAGCAAGTTGAGATATGTTCACCAAACTTTGCCTAAAGCTAAATTTAAAGTGTTAAGAAATAGCCTAGGAATTTGTAGCTTTAAAAGTAACGAAGAGTGTTTGAATTATGCTTTTGAAGCTACTGAACAGAAGTTGCAGTGCTGTAACTATACAAAATAAGCTTTGTCATCATGCCAAGCAAGCAGTGACATGTTGTGTTGAATGTGCAAGAAAGTGTCTAAGAATGTTGCTATTTTTTAGGTGCAAACTGAAATGTGCAGCTTAAGTCCAATTCTTCAAGATTAGTTATTGTATTTTCCACTGCAAGAAAAATTAAGTTTAGCAATGACAATTACCGACAAAAAACTTATACATTCAATTCGTAAGCTAAATTAGTGACAAAATTTACCGACAGACGAAGGCGTCGGAGAAACCGCTGTAGGTAATAATTTGTGACGAACCACAATATGTCAGTTGTAAATTTACTAACGGACATTTTGTGTTACCATCGGTGAATATACTAACAGTTATTTTGTAATGTCTTCTGTCGGTTACCTTACTGACAAAATTGGTTATCTCGTCAATAAGTTAATGGCAATATTACTGAAGGTTATTAGTTATATGTCGGTAAATCGAATAGATTTTACCAACGAACTTTATTTTTTCATTGGTAAATTTAGCAAAACTATTTTTAAATTTTTTCCCTGCATTTAATTTTATTTGATGATCTTATGGTTGATGCATAATTTATATAGTTATCAGTTATCTATTGATAGTAATTTGATTTGTTTCTACGTTTAATTTGTTAAAATAGAAAGTTGATTGATGATATAAAGAAAAAATTATCTTAATTGATAATAAAAAATTATCTTGTACATAATAAGCATTTTATTTATACGAAATGACTATAAGTGCGCTATTTATTTGATGACCACGAATGCTCTGATTGCTGCGATGAAGTATTGCCCTTCCCCTTCAACTCATCTACCTCATACGAAGCTGAGCTATGTACTATATCGATTGTTGCAACTAAGTTACCAATGTCTGTACTATGCTCTGAAGCTCATGGATTTCATTGGGTGCGGACTGCCTACTAGATATTGTTGTACTGGATGTGAAGGAATGTGAATAATTTGTGTTCACAAATGAACCTAAGCCGACTATCCTTCCATGACGGTCTTTACTACCCACTGTATAAAGATAGGTTTGACCCTTATCAACATTTTCAGACTGCTGAGATTGTTGCTGAATGTTTTATTGTAGTTGGTCTTATCAGAAAGCAACGTTTATGTTAGTAAGTGATAATTATTAAGTATTAATATTAAAGCATAAATTTCATATACATTTAGTTCTCTACATTGAATATTGACGAAGGTCACATCATCATGCTTCTTAGTGTGTGTGCAAAAAGAGCTGACGGGATATAGGCTTCGTGCCTATAAACTTTTCCTGTATCAGAATAAAATGTTATAAATGAGCTACAATTTATAAAAATTTTGACATAACTTTCTCTATTTTTATGCTATTTACCCCTGTTGAACAAGAAAAATAACTCAACAATATAATCATATATTGTTTGTATCGGTTTCGCTTCCGTCGGTAATTTTTCATCGCTAATTCCTACTTTTTTTAATTGTAGTGTTCTAATTTAGTTGCTATTTTTCTGCTTGTGGAACATGTTCATTCTGTTCAAGGGACATGTTTATTGTTTTTTTTGGCTAGTTTTCTGTTATTTTATTCACATATTTAAGCAATGTTGTTTAATGAAATTTATGTTCTGTTTTGACTCTCCTTCACATATCATATTCAGTTTTGCCTACAAATTTCAACAAGAAATTCAAAATTGACAGAAAATTTCCTGGGCTCATGTGCTATTGGATTCTGGACTCACCAATAGGAAAGAGAGATAAGGATCTGACGGCCTCATGATGCAAGAAGGAAAATGACAGGTTAGATATTCTTTTATGATGATTTGATCCTTAAGGAATATGGAGCAAGGGGATAAGGTCCCCACCTTCACCCCTCTCAGTTATCTGTTACTGCTTGCCTTGCTTCCAAATAAACTTACCAATATGCAATGCCCCTCTCCAGATTACTCAGGTGCAAGATTTTTGAACAACAGAAAATTAAGATGTTGAAGAGAAAAAAGAGAAGGGTACCAAGTTGTGTGTTTAACATGTGGGATGGGCCACCGAAACATTCTGTGTGTTTAGAAGTGGGGTAGTCTGCCCATCTGTAGCTTGTTGGCTCGTTAGGTGGCTGGACCTAAAATCCTGAGTGACTAAGGTGTGAAACATTTTGAATTTGGGGATACACCTATAAATACTCATTTAATGGAGAACAAGGGACCACTTTAAGATCAAATGCGTGATGGTCCCCTCGTATTCATTGTGCATATACATATGTATAACGTTATTCTATAAATTTAGAAGGCATACTAATTAATTACACCATATATTATATCTTCCTTAATTTCTTGTATATATAATATAGTTGAAGATACAAGCAGAGGAAGAATTATTGAAGGAAAAAGAACAAGACTTCTAATTAATGGCTTAATACTGCATTTGCACACAATAACCTATATATAATCGACTAAAATCACATGATCTTCCTTAGATCAACTTAATGAATAGGTTTGAATTCGTACTCCAATGTCCACGCATTAAGGATATGTCATATTCTTACAGGTTTAGTACAAATCATTAAAATTCGATGGATTGATCTCTCATCTTCTGTTCCATATGCCCAATGTCAACCATGTGTCACTTATTATTAACCACACATTTCACAAAAAATAAACAAAATGTGTGGGTCATAATAAATGGGATCAGATACATGGCAAAGATGATCCATCTGTTGCCAAATGTTTCTCCAAGTACAAGAAAGAAACCAATCCATTGAATAGCTATATATGGTGCGAAGTGACGATGATTATAGTCTGTCCTTCTCAAGCCCCAATCACTCTGAATGGATTTCATATGGAGTGCACGTGATTAAGAATCCCCGTTCTTAGACGACGCAAATGCATATGATTTTGATCCCCACATGCCCCCCCAGTGTTAATTGGTTTTTGTTTTATACTTCCTTTGCTTTCTAGATCTCCAAATTCTGATCCTGATGATTTTAGGCTTATATTATCTATGGCAACTTATACCTATAATCAATTAGGAACTTAGGCTAATTCTAATTAAGAATAATTTTAATTTGCTTCTTTTTTGATATCACAAATGCCAATTTTACAAATCTGGTTTAATTTCAAGACATGTATTAATACTAATGCATTATATGCTTAAATATTTGTTGAAACATTATATATAAATGAAGTATGAAGTAGTGGCTGTAATAAGGTCTGAAAATTGTAATTCTGCTACTTTGTATAGGTCATGTCCAATTCAGATGTTTTGATGGATAGATTCTATGGATTGCTTTAAGAGGTTTGCAATAGCACGGTAGTTTGGGTGAGTCCACACTATTGAGGTTTTGTCCCTTTTGGTCTTCAGGTTTCCTTATTCATCTCCTTCCTTGGAGGGATTCGGGAGTTGAACCTGGGACCTCAGGATTTTGTTGGGTGCAAGACTCACGCCTCTCACCACTAAGCTACGTGGCCCAGTGATGAGAAATGTGAGTCTTGCACCTAATAAAATCCTGAGGTCCCAGGTTCAACTTCCGAATTTTCCAAGCGGATAAAGTAAGGAGACCTAAGAGACCAAAAGAGACAAAATCTTAATAATACGGTCCCGCTCAAACCACAAGGGAATTTACTTCTTAATGAAAAAGTAGTACTGAAAGTTGGTTTAAAATCACAATTATGTTTAATTGCATGGGAATTAGCGATTGAAGCTCGCGTTGACTCTATTGTCATTGCCATTTTTAGATCCGTCACTTGTTTTTGAAAGTTTCCAAAAAGTAGGAATCTTTGTTCTCTTTTCTTTTTTATTGCTTTATGTTGCTGTTTCTTGTGAAAATAGAAGGTTGGTTATGCATAATTGCCTGTCTAAGATGACCTAGATCAGATTGTTCTCAAATTGGAGTGACTCGCCTTGGACATGTTATTTATAAGTTCGTTAATTATTAAGTTGTAATTAACTGTATATATTAACTAAGTTTTTAGTGGGCAAAGACTATGCACGAAGTTAACATGATAAATCAGAAAATTCGAACACTTAACATTTTAATACATAATCAATGACATCAACTGACCAACGCTTGATTCTAACCTAGCTAATAGATTTAATGCATTAAAATATGAAAGTGTAAAAAATTAATTGCTCCCACTTGTCTCGACTCGACCGCCTTTAAAATCTTCCCTGACTGAATCATTAATGCCCACACCACACTTCCTACAAGCAAATTCAATAACTCAGTCAAGTTCAAGTCTTCAAATTTCACATTCCTTCATCAACTCCATTTTGAACCACAGTCCTCCATCATATCATCCCAGTTCTCTCGACCTCTATACCTCTATCTAACCCTAAAACCATCCAAAGACATAAACGCAGACCCACAGGCATATGGGAAAGAAAATGAAACTCCCTAATTTCCTCTCCAATACCACCACGGACTCTAGATCCTCATGGCCATGGGCTACTTATTGCCACCAACCCAAAACCCTCTCTTTCAGGGCCGGCCGTGACCCCATCAACTCAGCTTACTTCGACGCCACCACCATTAATGGCGTCATTGGCCTGCCTGAGTCATTGTTCACCAACTCTTCCAAGTCAGCAAGCTTCTCCACTGAATCAGATGAGTCAGGAGCCGAGTTCATAGAGACGGTGATTCGTGGTGTGAGGTCATCGGAGAGACTGTTTTTCGAGCCGGGAGAGACTAGTTCAATCCTAGAAGAGGCCAAAGGAGGCGAGTTCCCGTTCAAAGAGATTGTGGTCGTGTCAATGGAGTCCAAAGAGCCTTTCGTTGATTTCAAGAAGTCAATGGAGGAGATGGTTAAAGCTTACAAACTGAAAGGGTGGGAAGATCTTGAAGAGCTCTTATTTTCCTATCTGAAAGTGAATGGCAAAAGCAATCACGGGTATATAATTGGTGCTTTCGTAGATTTGCTAGTAGGTCTTGCTTTTGCTGCTTCGAGTGAATCATGTTCTAGTTCTCAATCTCCTTCTTCTCCATTGTGTTCATACACTACTTCTTCTTCTTCTTCTTCTTCTTCTGATTCTTCTGCAACTACTCCATGTATCTCTTCGTTAGAATTAGCTGAGGAGGAGGAGGAGGAGGAGGAGGAGACTACTGATATTACTCATAGGCCAACTTCATTAGCAGCCCAAAATGAGATTAAGGCCAACTGAAAATACATTATTAATTTGTTAATTTGACTACCACTTAACTATTTTTTTTTGTTTTATTTATTATTCAATATAAATGCCATAATGTGTTAATAATAGTACATCATCTAATGTCTAGTACGTAGAAGAACCTGTTCGGATGATTCTCAATCTCTATCTATCTGTGCTTGTGGAGATAATGCGTATGTAAATAGTCTCGTTGTCCCTTAATTTTTTGTTCTATACGAAGCTGTTATGTTCTTTGGCAAGTTCTATTAATCCGTACATAAGTTATTTCAGTAAAGTTCTACCTAGTTGAGTTACCAAAAGCTTCTAAAATTAGATAAAAAAACAGCAACTGATTTCTATGCCTTGTTATTAAGTAACGAGGACAACATACACTAAGAGGCGATCGTGATCATCCATGCAACATCAATTCGAGAAAACCACGCATGCTTAAGCACTGACATGTACGATGTGATTGATCACAGCCGTTGGCTTTTGAATTATATTTATGTAAGTCGTAATCAGTTGATAGGAACCATTCCAGCGCAGATTTTTGGCCTTGTCCGTAAAAAGCTTCATATCCCTTCTTTTGCATATTATCTGCAAAAGCATTATCATCTTAAAAACATACAACCACGAATTATATATATATATATATATATAATGTATGTTCCTATCATACATATTTGGAACATACATATTTTACAATCCCGTAAGTGTCGGGAAGAACGTCTCTGCTAATTTCAGTAGTTCAAACAAAATGCTGCTACGAAATTTATCTTCTTTTTTACCGAAATTGACGTCCAGTAGTTATAACAACAACAATAATAATAATTCTAGTGTAAAATATTTTCTTATCATAATAGATTTATGCATGATATTATTTGGTTGTATACATTGTTTTTTTTTTTATATAGCTATAGAGTTTTGGTTTTGGTTTCATTTTTCAATTGCGAAATATATCAACCACTAAATTAAGTTAATAACAATTAATTCTATATAAAGTGCAGAATTTGTTTTGCATAATTATGAATAAGAAGTCTTGAAATTTTCTAACCAACTTTACTTATTTCTAGTATTTATCATAATAGGGCTATCATGATGTGCATTATCATTTTTTGTAACCTTATAACTACTCCTATGTAAAGAGTTCATATATGATAAAATACAACCTCTTAAACTGAAATTTATCCCAACCGCGGTATTAATTACTTACCAAGAATACATTCACCAGAGGTAATTTCGTCATCTCAACCAATTATGTATAAAGAGAGATTAATTGAAAAAGGGAATAATCAGAAAATGAGCAATACTAGAATCATGAGTCACCTAATTAATGCAGGTAAGAAAATAATGACGGTATTTTTATCAAGATACATAATTGGATGTGATCTTGAGTATGTTGCATGTGATAAACCTACTCTATTAATTAGTTGGTAAATGGTACACATAACTTGTAATCTAGCTTTTGATTGCTTATTTAATTAACTGACCATCAGCCGCTTAATTTAGCTTTTATAGACTAAGTGGACAGTCTAACTTAGAAACGACAGCAATAAATTGAATACTAGCAGAGGGTGGCCTTTTACATTTTAGCTTTACTATCGTTCGCTCACATGTTTGTGTTAACCAATCACTTCAATGGATACTGATTGAGCACACCCAACTATAGTATCACTTGGCATGAACTTTGCTCTTGTATTTTCAGCTGTATTCTAGAAACTATCATCAATATATAATATATATAAAACTTTATGTTACAACTTGATGCAGTATCTTTAGAATTGCAGTTTACCAGTTAATCAACATTTGAAATTAAAATCCATAATATCAAACAAAAAGTACTGCTTGGCTTGACCTATCCTATATATTATATTGTTTAGAACATACTAGTACTTTTAACATTTGAGCAAAACCAAAATAAATGTCAGCTATAGCTCTGTGTTCGAGACCGTGTAACAATGCCTCGGCATTAATCTCTGAGCTTAAGATTCTTGGCTGAGGGGACGAAGCTTCTAAACTTTGTGCCATGCGAATTTTATAACTTATCTAATTGCACGACAATTAAGCAACGATGAGAGACAATGCTAAATCCGATGTTAGTTGGTTAGGTATATGATAATAACCACTAAACAATCCTAATTACTGGTTTCCTGGTTTAAGTTATTGCCATTATCAGTTACATATAGTATATGCATAGAAAAGAAAAGGTCAGCTAATGTAATCGATTACTTATGTCACCGTGACCAAGATGAGAAGCCGAATCAGAAATAATAAATTATAGATGTTGTAAGGTCGCAATTCAATATATAAAAAAGGAAAAGGATCGAAATTCCAAACAAGTGAAGGCTATAATATATATGGAGTATAGTAAATTCATCCGGGGTCCAAACTTTCTCGCCGTGGTTCCCTCTCCAATAATCTCAAAGTCCCATATCCAGCAAGTTGCAATCTTCAATGAGAAAATTAAACAAAAAAATGTTCAGGTTCCCAAGGCAGTCACAAACAAAACAAAGAAACTAAGGTTGGAAGGTGTTTTTGTTTGTCAACTTCTAGTGTTAGCTATAAAGATGGTAGAGATCACCCTGAGCTTATCCGATGGTTGCAAGTATTCAATCGGTTGGCAATCCCTAGTTTGGTTACTAAGACCTGGTTACATTTCATTATTCCCGGTCTCAGACAAACAAACAAACCCTATAGCCGTTTGGCCTCCAGGTTTTTATTTGTCAACTTCGTAAGAAGCCAAACTTATCTTATAGTTCTTTCTTCCAAAGCTAATATTCGTAGTAAATATCGAAACGATGACCCTTTAATGAGACCCTCTTTTTTCTAGATACTTAAAAGTTCATATAGCATAGGAGTTGATGTCTGTCCATCGCATCATATAGCTTTGAAGCTTTGGCTAACAATGCATTAATGGTTCTCTAACGTACATAAGAAACTATAAATGATTCCCGCGTTTTATCTTCCACTGCTTTATCATTCTTGCCATGCAGTCTGATTTAAAATCTTTAGTTCTTAATTTATATATATATAAAGAAAAAGAAAAAGTGGACAGTAGCGGTCCTTCAAGCCTTGGTGAGGCCACAACCACAGCATCAGGGTTCACGATAACTCGTACGGCAACCTTAAATACTGTTGAGGTTAGCTACACCGGAAAGCTTACGAAAAAGTC
Source organism: Erythroxylum williamsii (assembly GCA_027564335.1). NCBI lineage: Eukaryota > Viridiplantae > Streptophyta > Magnoliopsida > Malpighiales > Erythroxylaceae > Erythroxylum > Erythroxylum williamsii. The sequence continues at coordinate 54,288,762 of JANITW010000004.1, read as the reverse complement.
GGTCCTCGCATTTGATTGCAGGTGGTAATTTAATAGCCATAAATATCTTCTCTGCTCCAGTAACCTAACTAATAACTGATTTCACTGTTGGAGTACATCAAGGTTGGTGAAGTTAATCAAACTTAGGTGGAGTATCGAGCTCATGTGTCGTGTGTGTTCAGGAGATGCAAATGGAGCCAAGACATAAAAAGGACGAAATTAGTGTGTTTCAGAAATTGATCAATTTTGAGCTCAGCGTCGAAGTTGGTGCGATAGTGACCTATGAATAGGGACCTAAGTCAGAAAGCTTTGCCAAGAGATAGGATGCGACTGGTATAATTAGCTACTGTCAGTTGCTCATTCGGCCTTTAGTGTGATTAAATGCTCATAGTAATTGTTAAGTTTCCTATCAACCTGAGCATCTAACGATGAAAAATTGTTCAGGTCTTGCACTTGGAGCCTATTTAAAAAGTTAAAAGGGAAACAGGTAAGGAGTAAGGAGGGGTGATTCCCATTAATGAGACCTTTTCATTCTCTGGAAAATCAAACAATTCTCTTCTAAGCCTATGAAGAGGTATTAGAATCAATTCACTTTTTTCTTTAATCAGCTAAAGGGTAACATGTTTAGAATTCAGAGAATTAATTATCCTGTTCTTTTAGGTTAGGATTTTGTTCACTATTTCATTGCTCGCTCAACTAGTATTCCTTCCTTTGCTACTCATGTTAGGTTTAAAAGCATAAAACTCTAACCTCTTCATTACAAGTCTCCGACATCTATTTTTCACTTTTCAGAATGCCAAGCTCTTAAAACTTTTGGTGTATATTCAAAAGAGTTTCTGCGATTGAAAACATTTTCATAGTCCTGACATGAACATGAATAACTAAAAACAAGGAAGTCCCATGGGCCTCATTTGGGACTGTTGCAAAGTGAACCTGCCCTCAAAACAAATCTGACACACAGTTTTGAGTCCTAGGAGTACCAGGCCTGTGTACTGCTTTCACATTAAGGTCCTTGCTAACTATTGTTGAATTGAAGCGTTCACTGCTCTATTCAAATCTGACATGTTCGAAACTTCAGAATCCTACCTCCGTTCTGGTTGTAGCCTAAGTTCTTTTTACCTCTCTTCTCTTTTCTCCTTCTTTCTCTCATTTCTGTTCGTCTCTTTTTTTAATTACTCTCAGTTACTCTTTTATTTAACTCCTAGCACTACGAGTTTGAGTCATATTGGTGGTTTTATTGAGATAATTATGACTAAAAGAATGACGACTTGTTACTGAGTTATTGTGGAGACTCTTTCCAAAAATTTCGACCTAACTTTAAGCTCATATTAACATTCTCTTCTAATTCGATTTGTCCTTCCCACGATATAAGAGTACTGGATGTTATTGTCATAAACTTTTCTTCCTGCGAGGATATTAAAATATATTTCTCAACCAGACATTATTGATATTATGAATTCCGTATCAGTACTAGTATGGAATTCAATTATTGTACAATATTATACCGATGTTAATTAATAATGAGTATCGTCTAAGATAATTTTTAAATTTATAAACTAATCTCTGACTTTTTTTAATTTACAAAAAAGTCCTCAATATATTGTATTATATAATTTATAATTTTACATCAACTTTATCTCCAAAAATTATAATAATAAAAATTTGAAATAATAACAATCTATTAATGTTTATTAATATTGTCTTTCACATATTTGACATATAAATAATAACATAATTAATATAAAAAAAGATCAAACAACACCAACAACTCAATAAAAGTCCCACAGAATGCAACATCTCATGAGATCCAGATTCTTCTTGAGCAGAAGTGAGCTGAAAGTGTTGTTGGGCCTGGGCCCCGTAAGTCCGATTCTCGAGGGCGGCCCCTCGGGTCGCGCCAGCGTCGGCGCCCAAATACCGTCAGACCCGATCCCAACATCCATACAAAGAACCATTCGTTTTGAATAACAATATATACATATACTCATACATTCTAAACATGCATTCATCGTCTCAATTTCATAAAGCATATGTCATTGCCATTCGTAGAAATTCAACCAGTATTCTCAAAATGTATAACATAATACAAAATGAAATTCAAATCCCGAAACACAAGAGTATGCTC
>JANITW010000004.1:54224478-54248040 GCA_027564335.1 Erythroxylum williamsii | reverse complement strand
TAATTTCTTAAAATTTTGCTTCTTGATTTTTCAATAACACATGCTTAGCTTAAAATTCAATAAATAAACATACTACCCACCTTGAATCAATGCTAGAAGCTTGTCCCTAGCTCCAATTTTTCAAAGCTTTTCTTCTTTCCTCCAATTTAAAATTCCCTAAACCAAATTCACTCAAATTCAACATCATAGAAAACATAATTATTCAAATTGAGCTTAGAAAACACAATTTCCTCATATATTCAAGATATGTAAATAAAAAACTTCCATAATCCCCAAATCACAAAAATTGGGCATAAACCCTAATTAATTTTCATCCCAAAATTGATCCAATAATACTATGAAATCTCCAAAAGTGAGCATAGAATTAACAAACTCATACCATTATGAAGGTATCTAAACCAAAAACTCTTTAAAAACTCAAAGATCAAAACCATCTCTTACCTTTATCTTCTTCATTTTCGAAAATTCCTTGTTCCTTAGGAAGCTTTCATGCTCTTCCACCTTTTTCCTTGGACAAAACATCAAAACTCTCTTAGAAGTGGTAGGAAAATCGAACCCTAGCTCTCTCTTCCTCCTTTCTTCCTCTTCTCCACGACAACTCTCTCTCTTTTCTCTCTTTTATTTGGTCTTTCCCTCTAATTTCGTGGGTCACTCTTCCTTATATACTAACCCACATGCCATGTCATTAAATGAATGGTAAAGGACCCTTATGCCCCTCCATGTTAGCCTTCCAACTTAAAACACCTAAGCACTCTTCCAATTTTGCCCTCTTACATTTCTAACACTTTAATTTAATTCAATCCAATCAATATATCCCATATGCTCTTACTCAAATTTACATGCTAATTAATCACATTAACATGCTAATTAAGTCCTCAAAATCATAAAATATAACAAAGCCTCAAAATTCATCAAATCATGCTTAACTTAGGACATTTTTCAAATCATTAAATTGAAGGAATTTGCTAAAACTGCCTTCTAGAGAAATGTTACTCATTGTCTTAATTTCATAACGCCACTAAAATTATTTAATTTGGATCACTACACCAAAAGTTATACTCTAAACATTTTGGACTATTCTTATGTTAATACAATTTCCTGTGATTTACTTCCATCCAAAAATTGACATTCTTAAAGACTAAATTGGAATTCGAATCCTCGATATGACTTGTAGCCCCAAGTCTCTAGGTTAATTTGCCACAACAACCAACTCCATTGGATCTCTACATATCAATAATTTCTCAAAAGACTGAACTATGTTCAGAAAATATCTAACTCACTTTGATTCAATCAATCTCATTCAATTTAATATCAAAAATTCACAAACTTCCCATTAGGATGTAGATAATTTTCTTAGGAATCCAACTCTTCAAAAACCAAGTTAATCGGATGTCAGAAAGAAAAGATATAAGCAAAAGAGTGGACAAAGGTCGGATTAGGGAGAAAAATTGCACGTGGGAGAAAGCAGAAACGGAGCAACACGGCGGCATCGGATCGCGCATTGGGCGAGCGCACACAAATTAAACATCAAAATCACATCTTGACTATGAAATAGAAATCATAACTCTAAGCATCTATTTTGTTTTGAAGCAAGAATCACTTCAATTGGAGCTCTATAGCTCAAGAAATGCTTAAAATTTCAAAGTGAGTTTATACCCCAATCATGCTCTCTAAACTGACCTCTCAATTTTTTACAACCAAAATTTCTCATATCAAATCCAAAAGCTACCAAATTTCATGGAAAGATAAATTCATGTCTTATAAATCTATCGCCTCATCACTTCATTCGGAGGTCAGACAAGGGAGTTATGATCAAAAGAATCTAACATGTTCACATCCTAAATCAATTTGCACCTATCTTGGCGCGATTATCATAACTTTCACCACAAATGTCAGATTTGTTTCGTTCTTAGACCATTGGATGGAAGACTTCGACACCTAAAAATTGCATGAAGACCACAAAATCAGATTCAGCCTCTAAAGTGGTCAAAATCTCAATTTACTGTAGCTGACATGAGGTCGTCCGTTAAACGGACATGCAACGGACACATACGGGTTAAAAACTCAATTTTCATCCGAGAATGTCTATTAAACAGACATGCATTGGGTTGAGGGTCCTTTTCGCCCGAGAAAGTCCGTTAAATGGACATCCATGTCCGTTTAACGGACATGCGTGACCCAAACCCTCTCCAATGCTTTCTACCTCCATCTAACATCATATACTCTTATAATCTTCACAAATTCACTTATTCAAATGCCTAAACACTTCATAACAATCCAAACAACAAATTAACTTCACAATCTTCTCAAATCTCAATTCATTTGATACATCAAAACTCCCATTTCCTATTATTTACCATAGCTGTCACAACCCCAAATCATAAACAACATCCTAACTTGTAACTATCATATCTTCTCACTCCGATATCCTAAATTTGCATACTATATGGTGTCGGAAAACTAAGAAGATCATCTATAACTTTTATTAAGACGTCTTGGTCAAAATCATCATAGATTTATACAGAAATTCTTCTGAACTCAGAACACACAATTTCCCTTTATGAACTCAATATAGTATGCAAATATAGGGTCCAACAAGTATTCTATCTAATAGAATAAAGTGTGGAGATACTTAAAAAAATGTGTGATTACTTATTAGAGAATAGGATTACTAAATAGAAGCCTTATAAGGCATCCATTTGGAACATTACGTATATGACTATGGAATTCCAAGAGGCGATTCTTACCCATCTCACGTGAGATTTCTTTCTTACAGAGTGTGTATCCAAAGTCAAAAAAATAGAGAAATAAAATGGATTTTTTTCCATATGTTTTGGCAATTAAATAAATTAGGTACATGATGTTTGCACTAGAACAAATATTTCTTATGCTTTGAGCATAACAAGTAGGATTCAAGTCAATTTTGGTAATGATCACTAGATAGCTATGAAAATAATCTTAAAGTACTTGAGAAGGACTAAATATATTTTTTTTGTTTATAGAGGAGCTGGACTAAGAGTTTAGGGGTATTTAGATATTGGTTTTTAGTTTGAACAAGATGATTGCATATCATAATAAGAACTAAATATATTTTTTGTTCTATATTTATGGGTAATTAGATGCTAGTTTTTAGTTTTGTCAAGACGATATTAGTTAACAATCAGGGTATATCTTCACTTTAAATGATGGTGTGACAAGATTATAGTTTCATCAATAAGGCATATTGATATAATAAATTAAAGTATGAATATATTTAAACAAATGTGTATGTGCATATTAGAGAATAAGTTCACTAAATTGACCCGATTATTAGAATAGTAAAAGGAATATTACTTATGTGTTTTTTATTTTCGTAATTATGGCAATTTTATAATTGATCCTTACATTTAAGATTGTTAAAGTATCTCATGCTACAATACTATATTTTAATATTACTTATAAGCTATTGTATTTAAGGTAGCTCAGGTGGTAGTACTTAGATATAGTATACACTGTATAGATATAGTTGAATAAGTCAATAAAGGATTCATCACTCTAACATAATTGGACAATTCTTGATTAATGGTGATTTGAAAAGTTGACTAACCAAAGTGAATTGGGATTTGAAAAGGTATTTTCAAATAGCAGTTATAAATCAATTATTAATTAGCAAGAAAGAATATGATTGGATTTAAACTAGAAAACACTAAATCCATACTATATATCCAATTAGAATATTGGACGATGAATTGATTAAATTATAAATCATAACTATGTAAAAATTAGGAAGGTCAAGTGGTTTGACTCAACCAATCCATACTATATATCCAATTAGAATACTAGATGACAAAATAATTAAATTATATATCAAAACTATGTCTCGATTGGTTTATTCAAATCACTTGATATTCCTAATATTTGGGTGGTTATGACATATTGTTGTATATCAGTCTTGATCAATGATTATAAATTGTTTAATTGAAGAATTAAAGATAAATTAAAAGAAGTTTTAATTTATTTAGTTTTAATTATAAATTAGAATTAAAATTTATAATCATTGCCCATATATTAAGAATCTAATCGGTCACACATAAAAGAGTAATTAAGAAGAGAAAATTTAATTTAAATTAAGTTGGACTTAAATATGAGATAATTGATTTATTAAAATTATACTTAGAATTTGACTTTTTAATTATATAATTAGGAAGTTTAATTTTAATAAGACTGAAACTCTCCTACCTTTCTTTAGGAAGAAGGCATAAGGGAGCTAGCACTTCTGCCTTCACCTCTAAAAAAGTTGAGCTTTTTTCTCTACTTTTTATATCATTAGAGACTAAACACTTAGACATCTTGTGGTTGACATCTTGTGTTTGACACATTCTAAGAAGTTTTTATAGGAATTTAAATTAGGTACGATTCAATTACCTTTTATGATTCTTGCTTTTCAAGTTATTCAATTAGTATGATCCAATAGTAAAATTGTAAAAAAAATTGTTGCATCTATGATTAGATCACGATTATTTTTTCAATATAATAAATACGAGATACCTTCTCACATAGCTAATTGCCTATATTACTTCGTAAGGATAAAGATGAGATTAGTTTTAAGCATTTTATCTAGGTGATATATGAGAGTTAAAGGCTTAAAAATAATATTGTTAATGTGAAGTGTAGTAAAAGGTACAAGGAGTTATTAGCAATGACATATCATAAAGAAGTGATATGTTTGCCCATTTCATCTTAATATGCCATATGTGAGTTATGAAAGGTTGATAAAATAAATAAACACGTAAACTCAAGTTGAGCATTGGGTCTTTCTAAACTATCATCCATATAGTATTTGAAAAATGATATGTAAATCATATCCTATATGCATTACCAACTAATAAGAATAATGTAAGACATATTCTCAACATATCTTATGTGAGAATCCTTTAAAGTTATATGAATCTCAAATCAGAATATCCTTTTTACTCGAGTTTTGATTATAAAGAATTGAATTAATCTTTCCTATCTTAGAATGTTACTAGAAAATCATAACTGATATGATATAATAGGACATTATAAGTAAGTTAATTTAAGGCTAAAATACATTTAACCTTCCAGCATTTTATGATCTCTTGGTATGTTATGACCCATTTGTTTTAAAAATGAACTTATTACTTCATTTGATCACTAGTCATAAGAGCTTAAAATTCAAAAAGATTTTTTTACTCTTGTATTATGATGACTTCATCACAGTTGCACATGTTGCATTTTTGGACAAAATACCATTTTAGTTTTTTGTTGACTAAAATACATTAAACCCTTATATTTTTTGCTTTATTTTATTATGCTCTCTATTTCAAAAATAAAAATTATTTTAAGCATATATTACATTTGATATTTAATAAATAAAAAGGAAAAAATAACTAAAATATCATTGTCTTCACAATTGTACTTCATAATCGTTAATTTATGGAAAAAAATAAAAAAGAAATTTATTTATGAAATAAAAATTTTAAAAATGACAAAATAATTGAAAATGAAAATTTCAAATTTTTATTATTTTTATAAAGTAATGGTGAGAAGGCAACCCGCAAAGAAAAATTTGTAATTTTTTTCATCAATTAACAATTAGAATGTATAATCACCTTCAATAAATTTTCCTTTTCTTAAATTTTTCCATAAATTAATAGTCATGAGATACAATTGTGAAGACAATGATATTTTATTAATTTTTTATTAATGGTCAAAATGTAATCTAAACTTAAAAATAATTTTATTTTTGAAATAGAGGGTATAATAAAATAAAGCAAAAAAAATATGAGAGTTTAATGTATTTTAGTCAATAAAAACTAAAAGGGCATTTTTTTATTGGAAAGGACTTGACTTCTTCATATACGATTGTCTCGATGTTCTTATCACCGTCTCTACACACGTCAGTCAGAGTCAGATACCTTATTACAAATGTCTAGGTTGGTACCTATAATTGCTAAAAGTCCCTTTTATCTTTTCTGGAAGTTGAAAGCCGTGATTGAGAAGGCGAAGATGAAGCCGAACAACAAACACATCCCAACGTGCACACCTGCAACAACTCCAAGAAAATCATGTCGAAAACCGAAATAGTTCCTCAAGTATTCTTCAACTGTTTCGCCAGTTTCCACTGTTTTTGTTACGTCTCCAAATTGTGAAGCAACTAATCCGTACAATGTCCAGGCTATAGGACAGGCCCAGTAGTACCATCTCCACCACACAGGAATGCTCTGTGACAATGTGGACAAAAAGGGTTACGACCCATCATTTCAACTTGAAGATTTACAGAAACAGATTATGAGGTAATGAGAATTTTACAGGACGTGGAACGATAAATCCTGAGAAAAGATTCCAGATCATAAAAAACGCAGTTGCGACTATAGCAGCAACGTTGTGGTTGGGTGTCACAGCCACGGACGTCATCCCATACATTGTGAAGAAGAAGAGGCTGAAGAACGTGAAGAACATGTACCAAAAGAATTTAACAGCTGTCCATTCGAAGGCGATCATGGCATAAACTATGATCCCATATACAAAGGTCTGTATTAGTAAGTAAGGCAGTTCAATCACCACCTGCAAGGCAAAATTAAGATGATATATCAAAAAGCAAAGGACGTTGAGCTCGAGAAGTAAGGCTCGTTGCATTGCTAACATTTGACACTCACCTGTCCAAAGGCGTATGGAAGTGCAGAATACATTCCAGCAGCTCTTTCTCTGTAAAAGACAGTCCTCTCAATGGCTACAACAGGCTGCACTGCTGTACAGTTCTGAAATCCTAGGAAAAGAACAGCAGCATACATAGAACCCATTGCATTGAAGATGTCTTGAGAGTTGCTCCTGAAATTTATCGACATTAAAAGTCATATATTAATCCTGTTAACTAAATGCTTCATTTCTCATTACCTTTTGTTGCCTAGATCCCAAAATATTGTACCAAACATCAATCCTATGAATGTTGAGAATAATTGTCTCACTGCAGTATATGGTGGGTTTCGCCAATAAGACCAGTACTGCTTCCACAGGCAGGCCCTACATTGAGTTGAGAAGGACTGAGAATATTGTGTTGGGAAGTATAGATCTTTTGAACCTGGTGGGGGTATGCTTAGTTCCTTGATCAATTCCTTGGTTCTCCTGTAATGGTCCACCTTACAGAAGTGAAATTTGGGTATATTTGCAACATTTCATCTTGATATTAAGCTCGTCATCTGAAAAATCCAACAATACTAAATGTGTACCAAACTTTTTCTCTTGTCCTTTAGTACTAATGTGATCACCTGTATAACTCTGAGTTCTTGAATATACTGGAGAAGTCAACCCCAAGTGCTTCTTCTTGACCGGATGAAGTAATCTCCAGCATCCATGTTGCAGGGTTGTAGCCCTTCTTAATTTTGGGGACTCCTTCAATTCCCTTCATAATTTATAAATTAGAGAAGTAGCAAAGATTAGAGACAGTAGAACCTTAGATACCTCGCGTCCTTTTGCCTCACCTCAAAATAATTGATAAGATGGCAACCATAACGACCTATAGGACCGACATAAATTTCCTGTCCTCCCCTCTTCATCAAGAGTAACTGCATTGGGAGAGAAACGAGATATTCAACCAGAACAAAGCAGGATTTGGTCACCCATTATGGATAATATATACACTCTCACCTCATCAAATGCATCAAATATGTCTATGCTTGGCTGATGTATTGTGCAGACTACAGTTCGTCCAGTGTCCACGGTGTTCCGCACCGTTCTCATGACTATGGCTGCTGCCCTGGCATCAAGCCCTGAGGTTGGCTCGTCCATGAAAATTATAGACGGGTTTGCCACAAGCTCGACTGCAATTGTAAGCCTCTTCCGCTGCTCAATTGAGAGACCATTCACACCTGGCAATCCAACAAGCGCGTCTCTTAAGGTGGTCAGCTCCACCAGCTTCATCACTTCATCAATGAACATCTGCCACGCATCAATTTAATTCAATCTCAGTTGTCATCTTTATTGATTTGTAATCCAAAAAGAAGGGATAAGAGTAAGAGATAATGAAATTTACCTTCCTTTTGTCAGAATTCACCTCAGGAGGTAGTCTTAGCCACGCAGAGAAAAGCAATGACTCGTACACTGTGACATGAGGAGAATGGATATCAGTTTGTTCACAGTATCCAGAGACGCGAGCAAAAGTTTCTTGCTTCTTTGGGTACCCAGATATTAAGATGTTTCCATCAATATAACCGCCGGTTTTTCTCCCAGCCAAAACATCCATTAATGTTGTTTTCCCAGCGCCACTTACACCCATGAGAGCCGTCAGAACCCCTGGCCTAAAAGCACCGCTTACACCCTTTAAAAGTTGTAGACGATCCTCAAGAACACCTTGAGCTTTCATTTCCTTTGAACAGGCGCATAAATTTGTTGACGTGGTGGAATTAGTAGGCAAGATTCTTGAGACTTAGACATTGATAAGAATAAATCAGGTTCAACACTTATCATTCAATTAAAGAATTGTGTACCTGCGGCATGTCTACAGAATATCTTATATCCTCAAACGTGATAGATAGGGGCTGAAATGGAAGGACCATTCCCCTATTCTTGTTCTGTGTGTTCTCACTACGGCTACCCACCCTTGCAGATGAATTTCTGGACGAGACCCTTCTCTGGATTTCAGTTCCTCTTCCTGCGTTGATTTTATAGCGCCTAAGCTAAAAGCTTGAATCACAAAGCCAGCATAAATTCTAACATTTCACTCACCTGAAGTGTTTGTATATGGTTGAATAGACCTCCCCGTTACGTTAGCATTCTTCTCAGCCAAGGCCTCTTTGGATAACGTTGCTTGATGCTTTCCAAAAGCTGCAGCGGTTTCAGTCATCAGTAGCTTGGTTTAATATTACATAACCTGAATCGCTAAGCTGGGATACTTACGATCAAGATATTTTAGAGCCAAAATGAAGAGAAAATTGGATAGAAACATATATCCAATCAAAGCTCCTACTCCAAGCCAATACCAATAAGCATGAGGAAAGATTCCTCTAGATTTCAATAGAGTAACCCCTAATGGCTCTGTGGAATTAGGAGGAACCTGCAATGCATGCATTTAATCCAGCATTGGTCAAACATTTCTTCTCGTTGTTTAGCTATAAGAGAATGGAACTTACATGTCTCCACTTATGTCCAAGAAACTCGTTTACAGATACACCGTTTTGCACATACATCATTGGGGAGACCCAGTAACCCCATATCCACCATTTCTTCACATTCTCTGATACAATAAAATGTAGTTTTTGAGCGACATGATACAAAATACTTCCCCAGACAAATGAATACAAACCATCATTAATATCTTCCTGTTATGTTACAAATGAAATGTGGAGGAAGCGCAAAATGCAGGATATCAAATACTTGACCTCTTGAAATGATGAATCCTCCTAGAATTAGTACTGCTAGTAATGCAAATGACCCAAGCGTATTAGCGACAATGATGTTCCTTCCTAATGCAGCTATCATGCGGAACAGTCCTGAGGCCATCTGACTAGTACACGCCAGTATCAAGTAGTGCTTCAAAAACCTGCCATCAGGATTTTATTAACCTGGAATCTTCAAATTCAGACCCAAAAAAAAAAAAATGGAACAAGAAGAAAAGCAGTCACAGTTTCTGTATTCCCACCTTCCGACATTTGGGTCAAAGCCTATAACATAGTAAGTCATGATCACCCATACTGCTGTTTCTAAAAGAGTGATTGGAATCTTGAGAATCCATGTGGGCATAGCATATGCCCATGAAGGATAGAAAAGAAAGTCTCTCTGCTTGTAGAACACGGGAAGTTTCATGACAGACATAGCAAGCTCTGAGAAACCGTTGAACATACTAACGATAACTGCAAAAAAGAGAGCGCCCATATATATCCCGCCGTCTTTCATCGTATCATGATGCAGCTTGGTTCTCAAAAATAGAGTAGCTGTTACGAAAGCGAGAATAATAAGCTGAAAATGGGCAAAAATAGAGCATTAGTTAACCTTAGAGGATCATTATTATTATCCAACTATATGAAGCAGGCCCTTTTGGCAATTACAGATGAACTCTGAGATAAAAGTTTACATATTTATGGTAAAAACTCACTTGGCTCATTTTAAAGATATACACAAAAGAGTTCCTCTTCATCAGTAAAAATTCTCTTGAAAAGCAAGCTTTGATAAGTTCCTTCTTGCCGACGCCAAAAGTTTTGGTTGTTAAAGCAGCAGGGTGTCCTTTGGACTTGTCAAATGGGGCAGCAAGTTCGTTTCCTAGTCTTCGACCAATGTCAAATGTCTGAAAAGATTCAGCAAATTCCTTCACTGAGACATAGGTATAAGGTTGGTCATTACGACCCCAGTATTGTTCTTGATCTTTGCGCGATGTCACCTGTTGAATTATCAGCAGCACCGAAAAAGAGGGTTGGAATTAGTTAGTATTGTAATCATATTCCGTGCACTGCGGACATACTTGTTTTAATATGGATTGGTTGGTGGACTTACCTCTTGTAAGAAGTCAGCAATTCCTTTTCTCTCAGGGCATTTGAAGCCCATGTATTCAAAGAAATCCAGCACATTTTCTCGAGGACCTTGATAAACAATGCGTCCATCCGACAGAAGGATTAAATCGTCAAACAGGTCAAAAGTTTCAGGTGCAGGCTGAAGCAGAGAGATTAGAGCAGTTCCATTTAGAATGTGAATGGTTTGCCTCAGAGAGTTCACGATTTGGAATGTTGTTGAGCTATCCAAGCCTGTTGATATCTCATCCATGAAAAGAGCTCGTGCCGGTCCAACCAACATTTCCCCTGTATGTATTTCTTTTTCTTTTTAAAAGATTGTATTATTAATTGCAAAAGATTTACCAAAGTGTTTTTTTTTTCAGTTTTACCTGTTGTAACTCGCTTCTTTTGTCCACCAGAGATGCCACGAATCATTTCATCTCCAACCAAGGTGTCAGCGCAAACTTCGAGTCCCAAGATCTGTGCAAATCAAAGCAACAAACCTCTGTCATTTGTATCTTGCTATAACTACCATTTTACATTTTTACTTGGTACCTTGAGAATATAATCTGTAACTACATTCGTCTCCTGCCCTTCACGTGCTGCAGCCTGCAGAACGCAAGTCAACTAAATGGTCAGACCATTAAGATATTGACAGATGTATATTTCCTCAAACAATTTCTTACCTTCATGTAGAGATCGATATCGGAATCTGGTTTGATATTTGCCGCCTTCTCCCTTCTTGCTAGCTCTGTCAACATATCTGCATGATTTGCAATTCCACAAAAATTCATCAAATTCGTTGCAACTGCTATAAACATCGAACCAGTTAGCTCACCGTAGCTTGTTCCAATCCCTTGGCATCTTGCAGAGAACGCCAGAGTCTCTCTAACGGTCATTTCTCCAATGTGGAGATCGTATTGACTAATATAAGCTGAGGATCTTTGTGCCACAAACTCGTCCATTGAATGGCCGTTATATGTAACACTTCCCGAAAACTGAAATTTTCTTTTACTAATATCATCAGCTCATCGTATGGAAAAGGAATTTTCATAGAAACATTTAACATAGTCATCTGTTTCCTTACTTTCAGATCTTTGCTCAATTTTCCAGCCAGAGCCAACAGTAACGTTGTCTTTCCTGAGCTTGGAGGACCTAGAAGTAGAGTCATTCTGCAATATTTTGCTTAATTCAATGATGAATGAATCCTTGGTAAAGTTTGATGTGGACAGAGATTAGCATGATATTTCTACTAGCCTTTTCGGTTTTATGATTCCACTAACATCTTGAAGAACCGGAAATGGCTCCTTTCTACTTGGAATTATCAGAAGCTTATTTAGGAACCCCTAAGAAATCATCACACAGAAACACATGAAGTGAGTACAACGTATAAACACATCAAGTGAGTACAACGCATTAACTCTAAAATACAGATTTCAACCAGCTAAGTTGTACCTCGAACATGTTAACAGAGAAGTTGAAAATTGTAGGCAAAGCTCTGCTTCCAACGTAGGCTTCAGCCTCGACATTTAAATGCTCGAAACGGACTTCAATTGCAGGCATTTCCAGTCCAACTCTGTGAAATGAGTTCCAAAGAAAAAACCGACATAAACCATAAAAATTTCAGGCAGCTAAATGGTGAATTCGAACAGAGCTTCAATTAATTTCCTGAGATAATGTAAACAAACCTTTCAATGCGTTGCCTGAGCTTTAACAGGAACTTCTCATTATCTTCCTCTGCAATTTTGACAAGCCTCTGAAGCAAGTTTCTTCTTTCTATTAGTCCAAGGCTCTCTATGTCAATCTCTCTGGATTGACCTCCTTGTTCAGTGAGTATACCTCTCCTCACACGTAAATAAGTAGGCAGTTTCTCTAAAGCAGCCCATTTAAGAGCTTCTTCATCATCTTCATCACGAGAAGACCTGGAGAAAACTTCCATGGTACTGTTCCTCCATATGTTAGAGCTGCTTAGACGTGCACTACCGATTCTAAATATATCACCACTCTCCATTCTTCACCACCCAGTGCTATACAGTTTAGAAAGTGTGAACGAAAACAATAAAAAAAGAAACAAACAAACTCCTCAGTGTTTCATGTAAGGAAGGTTCATTCTTGGATTTCCTTTGCATGATCCATTGCCAACTTTTTGAGTGTCTATGAATGTAAAAAAGGGAGAGAGATAACGGAAATTGTTTCCTAGTATTAATTACAATGTTCGCAAGCTTGTGCCTTCTCCGGTAATGGGAGGATGATATATGAAAGAGTTGTTTGGAGGAGTTGGGGCCCTCTAATATAGGTGGTCGTGGCTATTAATATTTGTAAGTAGGACAAACAACAGTCATAGGTTGTTGACGTATGGCCATATCTCAGCTTGGGAGAGACAATTACGAGTTATAGATGTCATGCATTCTCCGATTCCGGGACATCGGAACTATGAAATTGTAGTCTAAGAAGTTTAACACCGAGATAAAGTTCAAATTTCTTTTCGTAAATAAAATCAAACACAAAGAGGAGGGAGATAAAGTTCAAATTTTTGAGTCCAAATCTTCTGTTTAATATTATGGTGTCTTATTGTGTCTAATAAATTTCAGTCATTCATTTATGTAGGTCCCGCATGAGTTTCGCAAAATAAATAATTGAGATTCTATGAGACAGAATAAGACAAAGTAATATTAGACAGAGGATCTTTTCTCCAAATTTTCAGTTATATTACAAATTTTATGATGTTAATTTGAAAATTCTTGAGTATTTTCATAGCTAAATTCCTAATATATATTATTTGTGAAATTAATAGTTGTAATCAAGCCAAGATGAAAAGGAAATAATAAGCATGAAAGCAGAGTGTATACCCTTCTACAATTCAATTACGCTTCTACTCTCATCATATAACATATGGACACTTGAAATAAATCAATATATGCATGCTCAGGAGCAACAACGTTTTACCACCACGTTTTCAACTAACGTCCCATTAAATTACGCTATCTCATTTCTTAATAAACAAGGACATACGTACCACTGGATGCTATATATCTCTAGAACGTTTTTTTTGTGTATTAACTATACACAGTTTCGTGTTCATATTAGCTTCCTTAAATTATTAGTTTATAATATGTTGTCAACTACTAGGGTTTAAGTTAATAAAATTTTTTGACTTTTCATGCCTGCAATATCTTAGGTCCATCATGACAATAAATTAAGATGTCAAAGTGTATGGAAGAAAAATGTTGAATAGGGAGCAAAGAGAAACTATCTTACAAGATTGAATTGTTAATATTAAGAATAAATGACTAATTGACTGAGGAGGTTAGGTTTTTTGAGGTCCTAATAGTTTATGGCTTACATCATACTCTCAAGTGGTGCCAAATATTTTCATCACTACATGCAATGGAGGTTTGCCCTTTTGAGCACAAACGGATGCGTATCCATGATTTGATTTTGACAACTACACCTATTGTGATGTGCTACGGTTTGCAATTCGTTGTCAAACTTTTATGGTGGCCTTAAAATATTATTAAAAACATTGTATGAAAAGTGAATTCGGGTTGCATTTTTGGTGTGTGCTTCTAGAGTGAAAGGAGAGACAGTTCCGTTTCTTTGTATTCGTTTAGTAATTTAATGTTCCAATGGTAGTAAGGGATATCGATTTAATTATGAGAGGATTGGGTCTTAAAGCACTAAGGAAAAAAAATTACTTTCTTCAATCAAAATTCTTAACAAAATAATGGGTTAGATCCTATTAAGTTTGGAAAACGTTTATAGAACAACAAACTGTTTTGGTTTTGGTTCAATTGTAACTTTCCTATTATTTTTTCATGTCAACTTCTTTGCAAAACTGAAAAAAAAAAAACAATCTCTTTAGATTGCTTTTATTGTAATAACGGGCTAAGAAGTTTGGTAAAAATAGACATATTCAAGACTTCCTTATCAGCCACTTATTTCATCATTTTGATGCACATGTTCAATGTATTCTACTTTTCATTGTCAATGTGGCTTGGCTTACACGTCAAATATAATCCTACATCAACGCATTTCAATTTCTTGAATGAATTGAAGTTTATACAACCCATCCGCTTTGGAAACTCTTGCTCATGGGGAACAGTAATTTCATGTTATTTTATACCCTATAGTCAATCGCTTTGATTGTAGTTTAGTGATAAATTATTTAAAGATATTCTTTATCTTTTACATATTTAGATATATATAATAAAGTCTACGGATGTTTGTACATTGCAAAAGAAATTATAATTATGAGATTCATATTGCATTTATGTATTATTCTTAAATATTCCTAATCATTGTTCTATTAAGATTGGACATTAATAGAATGTAAAAAAACTAGCATACATTTTGTTTTTCCTTAAGAAAGAAGTAGTCGATCTCATAAAGTAAAGTATAAAGATACTTAAACAAACGTGTTAGTGCTTGCTAGAGAACAAGTTCATTGAACAAACCCAATATGAGAAATCCATTTGGAACATTATTTGTATGTCTATGGAATTCTCATTGTGATGATTGTATAAGTGATCATTTGACTTAAGGTCATCAAAATTATCTTGTATGCGTATTGCTATATTTCGATACTTTTATGATCTATTTAATCATAGGCAGTTTAATCGGTAGTTATTAGATATAGCATGAACTATATAGAGATAATTGAGTAATCAAGATAAGATTCATCACCCAAAAATAATTAGAGAGAATGTTTCGTTATTCTCGATTAGTATTGATTCAAGAAATTCTTGGCCAAAGTGAAATGATGTTTTATAAATAGTTTACAAATGTCATTAATTGAATCGATAGCTAATGGCGGAGAACTAATATGATTAGACTCAAAATAGAGTAGATATTAATTTTATACTCTATGTCTAATCGGAACATTGTATGATAAAATGATTGAATTATACAGAAAAATTATGCACAGAAATGTTAGTCAAAACTACTTTGACATTCGTAAATATTTGGGTGTTTATGATGCGTTGCTAGATGTCAATCTTGATTTATGATTATAAATTATTTAATTGGAGAATTAAAGATAAATTAAAAAAAGTTTTAATTTATCTAATTTTAATTATGAATTAAAATTAGATTTTATAATTAATGCCAATATATTTGAGAACCTAATGGGTTTCACATATAGAATGGGTTGAAGAGAGCAAAATTAATTTAATCAAGTTGGACTTAATTGTAAAGTTTGATAAACTTTATGATTAAATATGAGCTATTTAATAAATAAGAATAAATATGAGATATTAAATCTTATATGGGCATAATTGATATTTAATTATAATTATTTGTAATTCTAATTAAATTTTAATTAAAATTAGAATTCAATTTTAATTAAATTACTAAAACATCCAAAGTTTATTATAAATAGGCTTAAGTTCTATGAAGCTACCACCTCTTGCTTAACCATTTTTATAAGAGTTACAAAATTCTCTCAACTCATTCTGTGGATATTGTTAGAGGTCACATATTTGTGCGGCTATGGTAGTTGAGACGGATCAATTTGGGAAATAATTCGAGGGATAAAATAAGATAAAGATCAAGTTTCAGAATAAGGTACGAATTAAATTTCTGCTTTATTATAATTTGTGTTGATTATTTTATAAAATTAAATAGATCTTAGTTTTAAGGAAATCAAAAGTCACAAAAAAAATTCGTGATTGTTTCTCTACGGCTAGAATCGGATCTCAACCTGATTTTTCAACAGTAGTATCAGAGCCACATATTATATGATTTGAGTTAATTTGTTTGATTGTTATTAATTGAAATTTAAAATTGAAAAATCATATTAGATCTGATTCTTTAAGGAACCCTAAAAGAAAATTCATTTTGTGCTACCTGCCTTGGCATCTACTCTTTTTTGTTTGTTCTTTGGCTGTTTTCTATTTTGATTTCTAGATAGGTTTTTATTTTATGGAAACAACGGTGTTCACAATTTTTGGAAATAAGAAACCTAGAAACCCAAAATTACACAAGAAGGGTGCTGCTGCCATTGGTCATATGTACTGGTTTTGCCCGTTAAAAGACATGATGATGTCACAAAATAGATCACTGAACCGAGGAACGTAAAACCACTAGCAACTAGAACCATCTCTCACTAGCGGCAGTTTGTCAGTGGTTGAGGAAGAAAACTAGTGGCTTCGCCATTGGTGTAGACATTCGGAAGCACTAGCGATGCCACTGGTTGGCGTTGCCATGGGCGATAAATGCCCATAGAGAGTCGGCAGTGGGGAGGCGACAAGGAGTCGACGATGAGGAGAAACAGAGAAGCAGATGTGATGTAAACGGGACCACGGATAATCGAGCAAGGCCAGGCAGAGAACTAGCTATACCAGAATGGTCCATGACCAAAGTTAGGACCAAAAGATTTAAAGAGGCTCTTTAGGTACATGTGGACTTTTATCTTCAGAAGATGATGAGCTCCAAGCCTACTGGAGGAGAGCTAGTTGGGTCACAGCCTAAATTGATCAACTTGTCCCAAATCCTTGGATCAGATACACTTGGAGTTTGAAAACACGAAGACTTGGGCTATTTAATGCTTCATCACTTAAGCCCAAGAAGATATCAGACCTATTTATTTAATTTTTGGACTTCGTTTTATTTTGGGCTTCCATATATTTTAGCCCAACCTTTTTATTATTTGACCTAGGTATAAATACTTATATCTTAGGGTTTTACAATTTTTTAGATCATATTGTTTGAGTGCTGTCGGCTTTAGAGAGAACATTATTCTCTTGTTCTTGTTACTTTTCGAACCATCTTTCACTTATCAATTGTTTTCTCAATTGTGGCGTGTTGATTGTTCGTTTCTTGGTTTTATTTTGATCATCGGGATTGCTCGGAACATGTTTCCGAGAGGTGTCGTAGAAATCAAACATTGCGTATCCTTTATTTTCGTATTTGTTCAATTCCAAATCATCACCTCGAAGTCAAGACTTCCGCGGTGCGCGTCAGACTGTGTGAGAATTTCGTTCCGACTCAGAGCCCATGCACTTCGGACACCAGGAGTTTCGTCAAACAACCGGAGCTCCGGTCAAGCCAAGGCAACGACGAGCACGGTGCCACCTCCAAGTGTATCGAGTTGGATAGTCCGATTCCCTGGGACCCGAACTCGAAACTACAGCATTCGATTTCGAGCAACCGACCATACTTCCGATTTGGTTAACGACTTCGGCAGTTAAAAGAGCATGAACAATTGAAAGTGGGACGTGGTAATAATGCGAAAGGTCAAGGGCAATTCGGGATGATGAAGGGGTCTTTTTTGAGTTCTGAGTCCTAGATTGAGAACTCAATTGATTGTAGTTTATCTTCCTCTTGTTAAAAGGGATTTTGGGTAATAACGCAAACATGAACTTCCGATTTGAATTACAGCAATTACGAAATTACCGTAATATCCTTAATTTTGTTGATGAATGATTCAAATTAAAAAATAGTTTAATCAATGTATTAAAATTTTGTGGGAGTAAAAATAAATATTTTATTTTATGAAAAATTATTTAAAAATTAATTACTTAACTAAAAATATTGATCAATTAATTTTTGCTATCTTTTGTCATTAAATGAAATAAAACAAAATATAAAAAACATATAATTATCAAATATTTTATTAGTTTATGTAATGTTATCTATTATTGTGGTCATTAATTTTAGATTTTATTGTTTTTATTTATTTTCAATATTTTTAAAAACTCATATATTTCTTTTAAATTTCTTTTTTATATTCTATTAGTTTGCTGTTTATTTTTATCTTGAAAATATAAATAAATAAAAATAATAAAATATGACATTCACACGTGCACTTGCACGTTCATTTTGTCTATAGTTCAGAAGCTCCAAGGTTTGTATTCCAGTTTAAAAGCTGATGAGACTGGAATGATCTTTAAGGCGTATAGAGTCGAAGCAACAAATCTTCAGAAAATTCAAGAATAAATGTGTCTTGTTTATGGTGTCCAGAAAATTCAAGAACGTGCTTACGTCCTTCCTTTTCTTCTTCTACTGTCCAGAAAATTCAGGAGAATGGACATTGGAGAAGGAATTTAAGAGGATTTGCACTGCTGCAGGAACACTTGCCTCTTCTCGCTGATACTACCTCTGCTGATAACATTTGCTGGCTCCTTAACCCAAAAGGTGTCTTCACCGATTGTTCTTGTCATCAAATTTTCAGAATCGGATTACAAAAAGTTCCTTGGTTTGAACTCATATGAAAAAATATCATTAACCCCAAAGCCTCTGTCATTGCGTGGTTGGCTATTAAAAACGTCTTCGAACCAAAAATTGGTGGTTTAACTCAGCTGATAAGGTATGTGTCTTTCACAAGAATGCTGATGAGAACAGGGACCACATGTTTTTCTGTTGTATTTATTCCAAGTCTATTTGGAGTAGAGTTTAATATGTGGTGAATGCTGCAAATCAGATCTTTGATTGGGGAGACACGTTAAGGTGTTCATCGAGAGGACTAAAAGTGGTAAAGAGAATGGGCCTTCACTACGACCATCTACATGATTTGGAGATAAAGAAATCAAAGAATATTCAAACAAGTTGAAGAGGAAAAACATCGACTAGCAGATATAATTTTGAATGGAATATGTACTATTGTAGTGGTAAGGAAAGTGGAGCAAAAGTTAAAACCAGGCATGAGAACAAGGTGATATGTTGGAATTTTGAAGAAAAGAAGAGAAGATGAAGAGATGGGATAAGAAAAGTTTAAACAATAATTAACACTCTCATACTTTTTTTATTAAACTTAGTTGCCTTTTATAGACAAAATAAAAATAACTAAATAGATTTTTCAGTCACTAAATCTAACTTACAAGATAAGATTAAATATGTTGCATATGAATTGGCCCCACCACTTGGTTGTTTTGTCAAAGAAGAAGGCTTTTATTGGAGGCTACGTAACTCTCCTTGCATGAATTCAAAGGTGGCTGCATGTCACAAATTGGCTGCTTGTGATAAGTCAAATAAAGAGGTACCTAACATGGCTAAAATCTCAAGCATGCTTTGGAGAGATTTTGTCTATGCGAAGATCACGGAGGTTTGAAGATTTGAGAAGAGTTGGCTTGGACGGATGCTCTCCAATACTACTATAAATACAGGCTTCAACACAAGCACAATATATCACCATTCCTTCCTAACAAAAATCCTCCTATCCTCTCTGTATAATTTTAAGCCTTTTGTTCCAACCTTTGTACTTGTAAACATTCTCCACATATTAGTAAAATTGCTCACCCTCCGGCCGTGGACGTAGGTCACATTGACCGAACCACGTAAATCTTTGTGTTCTGTCCCATTTATTTTGGCTTTATTTATTTTTTCGTTATTATCTATTTGGGCTATTATATTAAACCGGGATTGAATCTGGGTTATTTCCGTAACAGATATCATGTCCATTCTACGACTAGCCCTGAGAAATGATCTTAAATTCACCGTTGATTTTGTTTACAAAAGGATATTGATCAAGATGTTTGACGTTGACAAATTAGCAATAATAGAGGGTGAAGTTATATAAACATATACCTTATAGAGGGAGTTAATTCCCTTATTTGTTCTTTTACTCTTAACCGGATTGGCAGGTGTACTACCACAACATCTATGGAGTAATGTATCCCAAAATCGTGTTCATTGATAATTTGTCAACTTTTAAATTAAGTTTTTAATCAGTAAATTTATGAATGTAAGATGGACACTATCACGTTGAAATGCCATTCCCTTATTTATGGGTTTATATCTTTTGTAATGATTAATTTGTTTTTTAATTATGATTTATACGTAAATAAATCTAAAATAGGTCAAGTGGTTAAAAAAAAAACTGATGCCTTATTTATCAAAAGGATAAATTAATCAATATCTCCTAAGAGAGAAAGAATCAATGCCCGATCCGCATTTTAAGTGAAATTGTCATTATAACCAATCTGACTTCATTCTGAAAAAAAAAAAAGAAAAAGCTTGCTTTCGTGCTGGGACGGTGAATCTTCTTTTCTTTTATTTTATTTTCATCCGGGGTGGGTTTTTCCTTTTACAACTGAACTTCTTTACTGTGCGGTGAATGGCGATATAAGTTCGAGCTAGGAGACAAGTGAGTTCCTATCCGTTGATCCACTTAACTAGGGTAGCAAAGGGGATCCTCTGTCCCTCTTCTTCTGGCCCTATTCTGATCTCCTCGAACCATCCATTAACGTGAGATTCACGTGAATGGATGACTTAGACGAGAAGAGATCAGAATAAGCATGAAGAAAGGGTAGGATTTGGGGTGGTAGCAAAGCTGCATTCCGCATCTTCCCACGACATGTTTTTTGATTTGCACTTATTAAAGGCTCTGACTGTCACTCATCTGGAAAATGGTGTGTGCATTTTCGAAGTTTTCAACAAGTATCTGATGTCGTGATTAGTAGGATTTTGGCTTTGATTTTTGAGCTAAAGCAAACTAACATAAGATCACAACATTTATCTCCTTCCACTGTAGCTTTGTCCTATTACAGAGCTTATACTTTGTTTGCTGAGTCAAATCTGCTTGGACCAACCTTTGCACATTCAGAAAATGCTCGAACATTTTTCCGCAGATAAACATAACGAGGAAGATAGGCTGGTCTTTTTTTTTTCTCCCTTAGTATAACATTTAAATTTTTCACCAAACCTTGTATTTATACAAGCAAAAAGTTTTTTTTAGTGGCATCTGATCTTAACCCACAATGGTTGATGGAGGCGTTTCAGTGAGCAACAAAGACTCAGTAGGTTACAAGTTGGCTGACCCACTAGCGAAAGCAAATGAATAGTTATTGTTGCTCATGAAACAGATCAATTCTTAATGTAGCCTTTATAAACTGCCCTCACGGATAGAAATCTACCAACATAATCATCCTGTTGTTGCGAAATATAAAGTCAATGCAGAAGCCAAACCAACTGCAGAGTGATAAATTAAGAAAACAAACAAAAAATAAACTAAATGTCATACTTTTAACCATTCCATCTCTTTGTTAATAAAATGATCCAACATAAAATTAGAAAAGGTTGTGTAAGACTCTGAGAAAACGAGCCTGCATATGAAATAAACGATTGCAATTGAAAGATATAGGTTCATAGAGAGATGTTGAGCATTATTAGACAAACAATAATATCTTGATTTCCAAATTCAGGGCGTCCTTTCTCTATCTTCTTCTCCGGGGGTCAAATTATCCGTAAAGACCATGTGATAACAAGCTCCTTTTTCTTCACCGCCATACTTCTTACTCTTCCACCCTTTGACAACGATAAATTGCAGTTTATTTCAGATTCTAAAATAAATTTAATGGCTAAAAGTCGCATATTGTTCAGTGTCCTCTAATCAATGACAATCAGCCATAGCAAATTACAACTATACCTGGAGGGTCAATTATCTATTGGCTTGAGCTTTGTAAGTTTCTCCTTATCAAACTTGCTACATGTTGTGCAACCCATACTGAGCCAGCTTCAGTGCAAGAGAAATTATGAGTATGGCCTTCACGCTCAATCAATAGAGAAATGCCAGGTACTTGCTTTGAAATCTGTATAAATAAAAACTTGAGTTCATCACTTAGCAGTCAATAGGGCAATAAAACACCAATGGAAAGCAGAAAGACAATTGCATGATAGCTAATTGCCAAATGAGTTCAACTCTGTGAAGCTGGAAATAGATAGCAGGTTCAACTTTATATTATGAAGCATGAATACAGCTAAGAGTCCAAGACAGCACTCAAAAAAACATGTGATTGCAATCTTTCACCAGCGCAACCTGGATGACACATCTTGTGTTTAGAATTAATTCATAAAGCTTAAGATCACTAGAAATCCATGTTCTTTACAGTTATAATGGTAACTTCCAATTTGAGAATGATGGTATTTTACTAGTACTGGATTGAGAACTAAAAAGGGATATGTAATATAGGTCATATATGATTTCACAACCCCATAGGCAGTCAAAGGTGCGAGAGATCCAGCCGATGAAACTTCGACGTGCCTATTTAGCTCATAAAAGATTGCCATGCTAGCATAGTTCTATTGTGATTATAGACAACAGCTACCTGAAAAAGTATCCTTTTGGTACCAGCCCAATATCCATAACGATTTGGAACAGTTGTGAGTTAATGTTTCAGAATTGACACAACTTACATTTGTGGGTTAATGTTTCAGAATTGACACATAACTATGTGTGTTACCAGGGGTACTCTTTGAATTGACAGGGTAGAAGTGTCCAATCCGCATAGGTGACCAAATCTTTTATTTTTCTTAAGGTTGGTAAAATAACTAAATCTGATCCAAATCTTTAAAAGTGCAGAAGGCAATTCATACAGCAAAGTAAGCGTTAGAAGGGTAAAAATGAGAAACTTGCTACGGCATAACAGCTTAAATACATAGCAAATATTCCACATGTTTAGCCATCAACTGGATATGTGGCCTATGACATTGACAAAATTTACTTGCAACGAAGTAACCAACAAAAACAAAATCATTAAGTCCACCACTTACCTCCTCAAACATTTTTAGGGGACCCCAGTGATCATCATGACCAAACAAAAATGTGATTTTATCTCGGTTTTCTCGCATAAATGACCAATCTGGTGTTTCTGAAAGCTAGTATTGAAAATCCATTGTTAGAAGGAACTGCATTTCTGAGTGGATAAAAAGATGGATTCTCATTGATATCTGATAGCAGAATATTCACGTGTCCGATACATGTGTGCCGAACGTGTAATGAACGTGAGATAGCGGCTTGTTTTCCTTAACTGCATTGACTTGTTTCTATTTCAGTTACCACTCAATAACATCCTCATCGTGTACCAGCTCTGGAAGTAGTAGATGTTTGTCATTTTTAATTCCTGTTGCTGTAGGTGGGCGATCCACCAACGTGATCAATTTAAATTCCTTGATGATAGCAAGAATTTAAGAAAACTGTCGGAGAAGGGAAGAAGACAGGAGGAAACAATTCTGATAATACGCGATGCTTTTATTCATGCTCTAACAGCTTTTAAATACAAAAGTCTGTCCTGAATATGTAGAACTCCCACAACTAAAAACAAGAAATAACGTTGGTGGATTTCCCACCTACAACTGGAAATCAAAA
>JANITW010000004.1:54195882-54209545 GCA_027564335.1 Erythroxylum williamsii | reverse complement strand
GGAGCTTAGGTAGAGGACGTAGGTCTTAGCACCGAACCTCTATAAAAACAGTGTTTGATCTTCTTCCCTACTCTTTACATTTAAATTGGTTCAAATTATTATTGTGTGAATTAACTTCTGATTTTATTGTAGAATTTTTCAAAAAGCTTTAAAGATCTATTCAACCCCCCTTCTACATTGTTTACAACTTGTTTTATAGACAAGGCACCAAATTCCATACTTTGTTCTTGTTAAACTAACTTAGCTCGTTTTTCATAATTAGGACCCAGTTATGATTAGTAAGAGCTTCTTCAACAAACTTTGGTTCTAATTGTGAGACGAAAGCCATATAGTTATTCTTGAAAGATGATCTTGTTGTTAGGCTTTCAGATGGGTCACTAAGATATACTGATGTGTATCAAGAGCTTTCCATTCTCTAGGTATTCTTCATTGCATGGCTCTTACTGGGAGGTGCTTGAGGAAGGAGCCTGTTGTGTCTTAGCTTCAAAGGGGTCTTATTGATTTTGTAATTCTAAACGTATTATAGGTGTAATTTGATTCTCTGATGTACTTTTAGGTACCAATGGATGCTCTTCATCATCTGAGTCAGTTGCTATTGTCAAAGGTAATGCTTCATCAAATACTACATGTATCGATTCTTCTATCTTCTTTGTTATTTTATTATATACTTTAAATCCTTTACTAACAGTATTGTAGCCTAAAAAAATAGCTTTATCTAATCTCGCATCTAACTTTTCGAGGTTATCTTTTCCATTGTTTAGAATGAAACACTTGCAGCCAAATGCTCGAAAGTAAGCAACATTTAGTTTTCTTCCTTTCCACAACTCATAGGGAGTCTTTTTCAGAATAGGTCTTAGAAGACACCTGTTGAGTATATAGTAAGTGGTTGACATGGCTTCTACCAAGTAACCATGAGGTAGCTCACTTTTGTATAACATTGTTCTAGCCATATCTACAAGAGTCCTGTTCTTTCCCTCAATAACTCCATTTTGCTAAAGAGTCATTAGGCATGAGAAGTTTTGAGTTATGTCATGTTCTTTGCAGAAGTTTTCAAATTTTCTATTATCAAATTCTCCTTTATGATCGCTTTAAATCGATGTAATGCAATACCCTTTTTTAGTCTAAAGTTTCCTCCATTTTTCTTTCAATGTAGTTAAAGTTTGATATTTCACCTGTCATGTGTCTTGAATAGCCACTATCAACTATACATTAATTCTCCCTTGTCTTCGTTTTGAAACATATCTACAGAAAGCATTACCTCATTTTAGGTACCTTAATTTTTTTAGTCCTTTTGAGATAGTAGTTTGACCTTTTTCTCTAAACATATATCTTAGATAATTTCTTTTTATAATAATTACAAGAATGACTAATATGATCATGTTTAATACAGTAGAAGCATAAAATAGATGAATGAGAATTGATATAATTTCTACCATGTATCAAATTCCTGATGTTTTGACTATAGCTACTGCTGGATTTGACAAAGAAGTTTTTGTATGGCCTGATATTGTTGTTTTCATTATATCCTATTTCGACCTTACCAAAAATGCATTTACCAATACTAGATAATGCATTAAGATTCCTACTTCTATCAACAAAATTTTCTAGATCTTTTTCTCAAGAAAATATCTTTCCAACACCTTTCTCCTTTTTAAGTTCTAAGGCGATGACTTTTTCTTCTAACTGTCGTACCTTATCATAACCATTTTTAACAGGATATTTTCCAACTTTGCTACTCTTTCTTCCAAAACTTTCCTTTTCAAAACCTTTGCTTACAGTCAACCTCAAAAGACATATTCCTAGTCACCAAATTCTCATTCGCAAATTCCAATGATTTAATCTTACTCTTCAGAGATGTATCATTGCTCTTGGACTTCTCATCTTCTTTGAAATACTTCACTGTCAACCTTTTATACTGATCATACAATTTATGATATGCATTTTTTAATTCATCAACTTAAATATCAGAGTCAAAATAATATACCTCATTGTCTCCTGATTCAACCATGAAGCAAATGTTGCTGACTTCTTCTAGCTCTTCTTCTTTAAAATTTTCAGAATCCTCATCTGACTAAGCTACAGTTTGTATCCTTAATTAATGATTGCACCTGGGTAATGTGGCTCTTTCTTCTTAAACGAAAATCTGATGTTAGCCTTGTTATACCTAATTTTCACTCTATGATTCAAAACCAATTTGGGGTTAAAATAAAAAGCTTTAGGACAGACAATGCCAGAGACTACTTCAACCAGACTTTGTCACCTTTCTATCAATCACAAGGTATTATCCATGATTCATCATTTAACACATCTCAACAAAACAGGATAGCAGAAAGGAAAAATGGGCACTTACTCAACACCACCCGAGCCTTACTCTTTCAAGGGAATGTCCCTAAATCCTATTGGGGGGAGGCAGTTCTTACAGCCGCATACATGGTAAATAGACTTCCATCATATGTGTTAGACAATAAAAGCCACATAGAAATTCTTAATAGCTTCTACCCACACTTTAGAACCTTAAATGGCCTCACACCAAGGGTATTTGGATGCACCGCCTTTTTTCATGTTCATAACCAACATAGAGACAAACTAGACCCTTGAACCATCAAATGTGTCTTCCTCACTTACTCACCTACTTAAAAGGGATACAAGTGTTATAATTCGTCATCTAGGAAATTTTATATCTCTACAGATATCACCTTCATAGAAAATACACCTTTTTTCTCTAAGTCCTCTCTTTAGGGTGAGATTTCAATGATGGAAGATAGCACTTTTGAGTCCTTCGAACCACTTAAAACCCTTGACCTTCCTTATGCTCCACCTCTTAGGGTTGAAACAACTGAGCCTTTTGAACCAATTACATCTGAGTTCCCCAATTCTACTACTGAACCTATGTCATCACATGTCCCAACCAGCATTACGCAGGTGTATTCGAGGAGGAAGGTCGTTCCAGAACTGACACAAGTCCAAGAATCCATCCCAGACTTTGGAAATGAAATCATGGTAAGATCTGACTCACCTTTACACACACAATTTTTTAAACCTATTGTTGATAGGAAAGGAACTAGAGAATGCACTAAACGACCATTTTATCTTCTATCTTACTATGTTT
Source organism: Erythroxylum williamsii (assembly GCA_027564335.1). Taxonomy (NCBI): domain Eukaryota; kingdom Viridiplantae; phylum Streptophyta; class Magnoliopsida; order Malpighiales; family Erythroxylaceae; genus Erythroxylum; species Erythroxylum williamsii. The sequence continues at coordinate 54,206,436 of JANITW010000004.1, read as the reverse complement.
CTCTTAAGCGTCTGTCACCAACCTACCAAAACTTCATTATGAGTTTAAATACCATTACTATCCCTAACATTGTTTATGAGGCATTGTCAAAAAGGGAATAGAGGGATGGTATGAGCAAGAAGATGAATGCATTGGAAAAGAATAGCACATGGGAAATTGTTGATAAACCGAAAGGGAAAAACATTATTGACTATAAGTGAATTTTCACATGGAAATATAAAGCTGATGGACCTCTCGAGAGATATAAAGCTAGATTGGTGGCCAAATGGTACACTTAAACTTATGGTATTGATTATCAAGAGACTTTTGCCCCGTTGTAAAGATGAACATTGTGAGAATTCTCCTATCATTGATTGCCCATTTGCAGCTCCTACAATATAATGTTAAGAATGTATTTCTCCATGGAGACTTAGATGAAGAAATCTATTTGAACATCCCACTAGGATTTGAGGGAGACACGGGTAACAAAGTTTGTAAGCTGAGGAAGACCCTTTATGGGTTAAAACAATCTCCTAGAGCTTAGTTTAGGAGATTTGCAAAAGTCATGAGAGAGTTTGGGTATTAACAAAGCCAAGGTGATCACACTCATTAAACACTATGTTGTAGGGAAAGTTACTGATTTTCTAGTCTATGTGGCTGATATCATAGTGACTACAAATGATGAATTGAAGCAAAAACTAGTAAAAGAGTATGAGATTAAAAAAAAAACTTGGGAAACTAAGGTACTTCCTTGATACTGAGGTGACATATTCCACACAAGGGATTTTTATATCTCAACAGAAGTATGTGACTAATTTGTTGGTAGAAACAGGGAAGATTGGGTGTAACTCAGTCTCTACACCAATGGATCCAAACAAGTTGGGGAAAGCTAAAGAAGAACAAGTTGTTGATAAAAGGATGTATCAAAGATTAGTTCGCAAACACATATATCTTGCTCACACTCGGCCAAGCATAGCATAGTCAGTAAGCATGCTCAGTCAATTCATGCATGATTCAAGAGAGCCTTATCTTCGAGCTGCTTATATGACTATATACTCCTATATATGACTGTATACTCCTAATTAACAGAAAAATTCTTTCCCACAAAAAAAGCGTGTTAGAAAATTAGCAAAGGTAGAGAGAAGTCAAAGCAAGCCACGTTCTTAAAACCATCATTTACTCCTTATGGTATTGTTAAATCATCACATTTTGCTAGTTTTTTATCAATTTTTATTTTACTATAAACAATATTATTAAAAAAATTAAGTTTTATAAATGGACGAAAAACAATAGTATAAGGAAGTAAATGATAGTTTTTGAAATTAAGGATTAAAATTTTTTTTAAAAAAAAAAGTCAAGCTGCAAAGAAACCCTTGTAAATATTTGTACTTTAGGATGTTAAAAAACTTGAATTAGCTACATCACTTCAAGTCCTGTGGGCGTTTATGTTTCGGTTAGTTAAGTTGACAGATTTGCATACAAACGAAAAAAAATGCGAGAGTAAATAGTTTTTATATTCAAAAGAATTCCTTCACAACAGTCCAAATAATTAGTGAGAAATGAGACAGGGACATCAACTTTCATCTTATGTTCTTTATCAAACTTGTTACTTGGCGTGCAATCCATACTGAGCCAGCCTCGGTGCAACAAAAACTGTGCGCAAGTCCTTGCCTTTCAATTGACATACAAATCTCTGGAACTTGTTTAGAGATCTGCACACAACATAGTAGTGAATTTACTTGGACATTACCAAATGAGTATTACAGCGTGATTCAAGTGGACAGAAAGTTCCGTAAAATGTAAACTGAAGTTTAAACAGTGCAAGTAGTTCATTTTTCACATCTTTATCCAGTTCCTCCCAACCATGCCAGGATAACGGAACCAGTACTTGTTTTGTCAGCCATATACATAGAAACGGCATGGCTTTCTTTTGAAATAACAGGTCAACATGTTTTTCACCACCGTTAACCTCGCAGGAGTTATCACAAAGGTAGAAATTACTGTCAAATGAGGCGCATTATATTGAACGAGTAATGACCATGTCAAATAAGTTCGCCAAGATTTGATCTTGCTAAAAGATGAGTTCTTCACTATAGCTTGGAAAAGTGTTAAAACTGATGTTTTAGGCCACACCTACATGTCCAATTTTCTTGAACTAAACCTCTGAAATTGAAATGCAAAGATCATTATATTGAGCTTAACGGGGCACTGAAATGTTACACACCACACTGACAGAAGATATTAGGTATTACCTTTAACATCTTCAAGTTTAAAATGAAAGAACAATAGCATTACGTGATGAAAACAGCATGTGCAACCTTATAGTGCATAGGCTTTGTTTGCAAATATGCTCAATATCCGAGTGAAGTTCTTAAGAGAGTAAATCACAGAAAACTAAAATCATGGATTTATCACTTACCTCTTCATACATTTCCAGAGGACCCCAGTGATCATCAACACCGAACAAGAATGTAATTTTACGCTTATTTTCTCTCATGAATGTCCAGTCTGGTGCTTCTGAAAGCTAACATAAAAGAATCGAAGTAGTTAACACTAGGTTGAAGACATATGTTAGCACTTCTAGATGAGCATAGCTGCCCACTCAAACCTCCTGCTGGAGTTGAAGAGGCAATATATTCTGTAATGTACCTATAAGTGGAGAAACAAAGTAGTAAATAAAACAAACAGATGAAAATCGATCTACAAGTTTGATCAAAGTGAAGTTCCACCAACAATATTTTCCACCAGAAACAGGTGCATAGAATGTTGTTGCAGCCTTCATTCACATTGATGGAGGTCACTAAACACTAAAAGATGGCACAAGCCAGCCTTATTTGGCAAGCAAAACAAATTTTTAGGGGGATACATAACTTGCAACAAGCTACCAGATACAACGAAGGTGCACAAATGTGGTCTACGAAATATGGATTCTTGTATAATCATCTTTCAAGAACCCTGTCTTGCGCAACTGTAGACAATTTGTAAAAAGAGGACGTATGGTGCACCATTGCACCAGCCTTCTTAAAAAGGAAATCACATAATAGTACTATATTTCAAATGCACCAAAGTAGATGAATTTTCTGCAAAACAAAAACAAAGGAGGTGGCCACGGAAGGGTGTCATCCTTTTGCTGCCTAGGTATAAATTTATGGGAGGTGGGGTAGGGAAGATGGGTGAGGTACCCCTTTACAGCTTAATATGGCCAAACCAAACTAATTTGTTGGAAGATAGCAGCAAATGTAATACTTTTCAAAAGTTTGCTAGATTTTTACTCATAAGCAAGAGTACCTCTCTGAATTCCGACTGTGCCAAAAAGAGCATATTCCGAAATGTGTGGTACTGTTAACAAATGAAAGAGAAGGAATTCAATTTCAGATCATAACGGAAATTGAGGCAATGAAAAATCTTAGTGTAAAGATGAGGACTGACTGCCATTAGTTTTGAAAAGGACAAAACTCAACATGCAAGTAGATTTGCAACCCAGCTCTTACATAACACAATTAGTAAACTATACCCGCAGCAAATGACTGCAAGCAGCGTCGATGGCTGGGGCAGACCATGACTTTCCAATAGTTTTCGACACAAGTGATCTTCTAGCACACTTTGGTAACAATCCCAAGGATCCTATACAGAAACTAAGTAGAGCAGATATAACAGGCGACCTGAAATACAGACAAATATGCTGATGCTGTAAATTCTGTATTCCTTAAAAATGTATGCAACATTAGTTAAAAAGGAATATTCTCTCTATAATCACAAATTTCAGAGAAAAGAAACGGGAACATTCAGAAGTATAAATATTAGAGTAACTTAGATGAGCTGAACAAAGAAATTTTATTTAATTTAACTTTTCTACATTATGATAAGGTAATCCACATGTCCATCAACTAAGACATATTCATAAGGGAAAGAAGATTCTGTCGGCGAAGAGCAATAAGCAGAAATGTATGCAATGCAAAATGAAGTAGGAGCTTTTGAGAAGTAGCAAAACTCAAGATATAAAAAGAGCTTACTCTGAAACTTTCTTGTATGTAGGCTGCTTCTTTGATAGTGGGTTAAACATCAGAAATGGATATAATCCCACATAATAGATGACCTAAAATCAGAACAGCAATCTAAATCAAAGTCTTGACAAGGATATAATGGCATACAGAAACCATGATGGAGACAAAAAATAGCCATCACCTTATCTTGACACCTTCTTAGTGTTTCAATGGATATGTATGCACCAATGGAATGACCAACCTTCAGAAAGATCTTCATGTTAGTGATCAATAATTTCAGTTTGGAAAGTAGAATCAATTATGTGAAGTAAGACAGGCCTACCTCAAATAACTAAAGCAAGCAAAGAATTGATAGATTATTTAGAATTTTTCTATTCTGAAAATAAACATTTCTCATAGTTATGAAATACGTATGAGTTTTATCAAACAGAACAATAAGAACAATCTCTTCAAGCATATTTTATGAATTTAAAAAAGACTTATGAAGAATTAAATATTTTTTTTACCAATTAGTCCTAATATAAGTCCAACAAGCTCAATGGGAGCAAATGGCAATAATGAGCTTTTTGATTGGTCTTAACTCTTAGTTTAAGATCGAGATACCTTCCTACACAAGATCTTTACTCGAATACTCTGTACATGTAACAGTGCATTTGTTGCTTCTAATATTCAGACATCTAATGCTCTTATATGAGTCGGCATAATGGATTTGACATGGGAAAGTCCTCTCACAGGAATAATAATAGAGGAGGAACAAAAAATTGGGGCATTAAGAATCAAATACAGGGGGAATTATATGTCGATATTGTCGTGAGTCGTTATATACCAAACACACATGCTGGAAGCTACAAAATAGGCATTAAAAATCTCATTTAGCTACTACAACTACTCCTGATTCATCTGCTAAGAACACAATTACAATCTCTACAAATGAATTTGCAAAATTCACTCAGTACTAAGAAGCATTAAAAAATTCATCTCACCTAATTATTGCAATTGTTGACTCAGGTAATACACCTACATGGCTTATTTTCTCTTCCTTACAATAGGTCATTCATTTTGGTGCCTCAAACCATATGATAGTTAACTCCAACCTTTTTTCTACTTTTTAAAAGTAATCATCCACTTCTCGTGTTACTTCAGCTCATGGATCTACTTCTTACGACAAAGTACTATTCATCCCACTCCACTACTATTAACCCCACTCTATTACTATCCTTGGTCTTAAACTTACCAAGATTTTTCTTTAATTTATTATACGAGTAAATTCACTCGTGCGTTAAACTATTGTATCTTATTCCTCCTTATTACTATCTTTTCAAAATCTTATGACGAAGAAAATTATCAGTAAAGGACTTCAATTAGGAATTTTTTACATTCTGGATACCTAGGTGTCCAAACCTGTTGCTTGTTCCGATGTCTTAATTTTGTTTGAAACTAACTGTCAGTTAAGATATCCCTTTTTACCTTTATTAAAGAAGTTATAACCTTAGTATTGTGAGTTCTGTCACTTTGCCAAACAATCATCATCATCCTTCTTTACTTCTTCAAGTTAATAAATGAGCTAGTTTTCCTTTTGGATTAGTATATTCTAATGTTAGGAGTCCAGGTCCTTTTGTCTCCAAAATTGAGTTTCAATACTTTGTTAGTTTTGTTGAAATTTTCTTTTATATCATGTAGATTTATTTAATAAAAAGTCAATCTAAATTATTGTCTACTATTTGCAATGAAATAAAAATATAGTTTAACGTATCTGTCTATACTTTGAGAAGTGATAATGTTAAAGAATATTTTTCAATATCGTTCCAAACCGATATGATCTAGAATGGTATTCCACTAGTCTTCATCAATCCTCATGCATTGACACATCATCTCAAAATAGTGTAACTAAAAGGAAAGTTTGTAATCTCCTTAAAACTATCAGAGCACTCATTTCAAATGCACATTCTCAAAACCAGTTTCGGTTGATGTAGTCTACATTGCCTATTTTTTTTATCAACCATATGCCTTCATTTATTCTCCTTCCTGTGTATATAGAGCCTTCTTACATAGTGTCATCCAAAGGAAAGTGTATATAGAGCAACCACTTGAATTTGTTCCTCAAGAGAAATATGGAAAAGTTTGTCATTTTTGAAAGTCTCTTTATGGTTTAAAATAAAGTCCTCGTACTTGGTTTAAAAATTTTAGTAAGGTAATATAAATGCTTGGAATGAATAAGAGCAAATCGAATCACTCAATCTTCTATAAACAATCTACATCAGGCATTATTTTACTTACTATGTATGTGGATAATATTGCCATTAACGGAAGTGATTCTATAGGCATTTTATCTTTAAAATCCTGTCTTCACAGTGAGTTTCACATGAAAGATTTAAGAGTTTTAAAGTATTTTTTGGGAATATAAGCAACAAGAAACAAGAAAGGCATCTTCTTATCTCAAAGAAAATATGTATTTGATCTATTAATAGAGACACGAAAGTTGGGAGCCAAGTCATACAGTATTCCAATGCTTCCTAATTTATAACTTACCAAAGATGGAGACTTGCTTGAAGACCCTAAGACACATAGAAGATTGGTCAGAAAATTAAACTATCTAATAGTAATCCACCCTGATATTGCATATTATGTTGGTGCTATAAGTCAATTCATGTCTTCTCCAACCATTTATCATTGGACTATTCTAAAATAGATATTATGTTACCGAATGGGAATTCCTAGATGACGGATACTATATGAAAATCATGGCCATGCTCACATTAAATATTTTTCAGATACTGATTGGATAGGTTATAAAATTGATTGGAAATCTACTGCTGGATACTATGTCTTTGTTGGAGGAAATTTGGTATCATGGAAAAGTAAGAAGTAAAATGTTGTATCCAGATATAGTGCAGAATTTGAATACAGAGCTATGGCATAGTCAACGTGTGAGATAATGTGGACATATCAACTATTATCTCAAATTGGTCTTAAAGTCTAAATACTAACAAAGTTGTATTGTGATAATCAAGTTGCTCTACATATTGCTTCTAATCCTGTGTTTTATGAACGAATTAAACATATTGAAATTGAATGTCACTTTGCCCATGAAAAAGTGCAACAAATCTCAATCTCTACAGAATATGTCAAAATTGAAGAACTTGGAGATACTTTCACAAAAGCTCTAAAGAGTGCGATCAACTATATTTGTAACAAGTTGGGTATGATTAATATTTATGCTCCAACTTGAGTGGGTGTTACAAATTGTAGAATATGTAACTATAAGATATTTAGGACATCTCAAGACCTTATTAAGAGCTTGATTATAGAGAATACATTCCCTAATTAGTTTCTGATCTACTTGTCTATATATGTAACCCCACTCTATACAAAGTATTAAAAGGAATCAATACATTTTCTCCTTCATTTACATGGACAATCAAGAGTAAAGTATATGCTTTTCTTAACTATCTCGCACTTGCATGCTGCACAATATAAGGAAGATCATGATGTCAAGACAAAAGAAGATTTGTCTCATAAAAATAAGTCTCTCATGGCACTTGTGTGGAAGATATTGTATACCATCTAAATCTATATCATCAATACATAACATCAAGTGATTGAAAAATAGAAGTGCGAAAAGAGTATAGCCTCACCAGCACGATAGGAATTTCCTTTTTCTGCAATTCTTGTTGAATGAAATCCACCTGTGGAAGTGCAATAATAAGTGGAGATCATAAGTAAAATTGTATAAATATTATTGCACAATGAAAAGCTTCCAGGAAACATATGTATTTGCTTGTGCATGTATGAAATGTGAACCTTGGAAAATTAACTTTAGAATCGGCATAAGGCCTTTTTAAGGGATGAAGACAATCAATGAAGAGCTCAAATTAACATGTTTTAAAGGCAATCAAATTGTGGTATGTGTAGCGGCCATAACAAGAAGTGAGGAGATACCTTGTGATCAATTTGTTGTTGCAATGAAAATAACTTTCCACCCTCCCAATTCTAGCAGGAAGAAACTTTCAGTAAGATATATGTTTTTAGACATGGGCATTGGAAAATATCTAATTCAGAAACACGTTATAGTGGGTGACATCTATCCATCCCCTAGAGAACCCATAAACACAATTTCTTTGGAACCTACTTTCATATCACATCATTTCAAGCATAATGTGCAACAAACAATTAGTTCAAAAGCTTGAGGCAAGTAAAATGGTTTCTTTTTCAGGGATGGAACTAGGTACCTTAAAATTGAAACCTCCTTGTCTGTCATGTTGGGTGTTAATCTCGTTCAAGGAAATTTTCATTAACTTAAACAATTAAAACTAAATAGTAATGATACGTACAACCAAAAAATATAAACACCAAAAAGATCAGCAGAAAAAAAAACAAGTACCTTTTTGGTGTGAGATATATGTCCAATTGCTGCTCATGAACAGAAGAATGGGTAAATTAGACTAGAAACTGAAGAATCAATGTAGAGAGAGACCGACTGACTGAGGGAAGAAAACGATAAGAGAATTGCCTGTGACAGACGCAGTTCCTCCGAGAAATTCGTACAATGACTCCAAAAAATCCTTATAAAATGAAACGACGCCTATAACACCACAACAAACCAAGAATTGAAATAGTCCTCCTATGTAACACGCTCCTAAGCAGAAATAGAAGAGAATCATGACAAAGGCAAGACCTGGATTCCCGGGAATAAACAGAACATGCAATGCAGGGTCTTGAGACACAATCTCCAGCAGTTCAGTTGTGTAACTGATCGTACAAAACCAATCACACCAGCTTAAACAAAAATTTTATCGGTAAAATAAGAGTATCCTGTAAAAGACAAACAAACAAAAGTGGACCTGGAAACATTGCACAATCGAAAACGTACAAGCCTCCTGGTTTTAGAATTCCACTTATCGCGGGCCATGTCTCCTTCCACGATCTTTTCGAATCCTAGTATTGAAAAAAATATACAATGCCCAGATGCACACTTTGTATGGTGTTACTTTCTTGTACTTGTATAGTTAATTTGTAGTTTGCTTTAGCGTGTAGGTGTAGCTAACTTTCCTCATGGAATGAACGCTGACTTTGGGTACCGACGGGATACCTTACTCCAGATACCCCTTTCGGTAACATATCATAGGTCTAGGCCACTGAAACCTAACTGGCTTTGAAGTGTTCAGTTGGGTCCAGAGCCAGACCTCTTTTGGTTTCTAGAATTTGGACTTGGAGCTGTTTGTAATTGTTGGAAGAGCCCAACATATATGGTTCTTGTTGCCCCTGTCAGGATTCAACCGAAACGAGAGAATTCATGAAGTGGAAATCAGCATCCCAGCCTTTAACGGGTCCATGAGAATCAGAAAGTATGTTTTTCATATATTTACTGCACAAAATGCTATCTTGCAATTATTGACATGAATGTTTGACCTTTTGTGGACACTGACAGACAAAAATGATGTTGATCCTATAAGCTAGGAGACAAATCACATTAAGCTTACAACTAATTAACCTGTTACGAGTTCTTTGACCTTTTCAGGCATGGACTTCTTAAGATACAAAAGCTCAATTGACGGACGCTTGTCTGCACCAAAAGCAGGGTTTGGTGTAACGACCAATCTAACATTCTTGGATCCTCCTTCTGCATCTGCTTCTCGGCCTCTACTCAAAATCTAAATATCAACCTATAATAATGAAGGATCCAAGTTAAACAATTAGAAGGATTAGACCCTAATTGAAAACGTCACGAATGTAATCACCTTTGGTTTTCAGTGAAACAACTCTCCTTAATTAAGTTTTAAATTTATAATCTCAAGAAAGATCAATTCAAAATTTATATGGTTTGATTGTGAAGACTTCCATTCCGTCACTAAATACATAAATATAAAATCGCATTATATTGTACTGAACTTGTGAGAATTGTTATGTTCGAGTCAAAAAAGAAATATATCTGGTAGTCGTAGGTCTCATACTAAACTAACCCAACTAATATTCAACTAACCCTTTTAAAAGAAAAAATAATCCAACTAACCTTCCGACGTTCTCTACCATCGTTAGTTTAGCGTCAAAGGATTTTAAAATTGAATACAGATCAAGGTGTAGGAAACAAAGCATTGTAATATCTTCAAATTCAATTGGATATTAAGGGCTAGGGTTGCGAAATCTTCTGCTAGATGCACGCATACATTTGACAAGTAAACAAGAGGACAAATAAAAGCCACAAAGGTGGATCAAAAAATGAAGTGACAACTTTATAGGTTTGTAATGTAAGTATAAAAATGTATACTTTAGGTCCTGTTTGATTGGATGTTAATTAACGGAATAGAATGAAACAGAATTGAACGAAACGAAATAAAATGTAATTTAATAAAAAGTTGTTTGAGATTGATGTAATGGTTCATAATATAATGTAGTAAAATAATACTCGGGAGGAAGATGAAAGGAATGAAATGGAATGTATAATAAATGATTATTATATTCCTTACATTAAAATAGTTATTGCAAGAGGTTTATTATTTTATTATTAATTATATAAAAATATTAATATTAATTATTTAAAAAATTTTATTTTATTTTGTGTGATTTATATTTA
>JANITW010000004.1:54135321-54145739 GCA_027564335.1 Erythroxylum williamsii | reverse complement strand
TGGTGATGGTGGTAGCTGTGGGTAAATGGTGGGGTTTTCTGGGGTCTTTGGAGGCTTATGAGGGAGGGCAATGGTGGTTGTTTTAGAGGAAAGTGAGGGAAAATGAAGAGACTTGGGACAAGAAAGTGAAGAAAAGTCATGGTTGTGGGATTTGGGGTAAGGGAAAGGGGATTTGGTAGTGCGAAGGTGATGGAGTGTGTCCTGCATTGTGTATGGTTTGGGGAGAGAGCTACATGGCCGATTGTGAAGTATAGAGAGAGAGAAATTTGTGGCGAGAATTTGAAGATGGACATTGGTAGTGCACGGTGCTATCAGTATCAAATCTAACAGTGGGAAGGAGTGAGCCTCAGCCGAGTGGACTAAACGGGGGCTTTTGTTGGGTTAGCCGGCCCATAAGCTTCCTTCACTACTGACTAGTCACCAATCCCTGTTGGGTTTGTGTACATTTCCTCACCATTTGTCCACAACTGCACGTGACTCCTTTTTGGGACTGCTTCCAAAGACTTGTCTCCTTGCATTTTCATTACACCCGCTCTGCTCTTCTCCTTAGGGCTCTCTGCTCAACAGATTCCGCGGGTGAGATCAACACTATTCACTGCCTTATGGTAATATATGTCAACCTTTTCTTCTCCATCAGCGGCAGCACGCAAGGACTTTCACACAGGAACCAAAATCAATGTTGCATATTCGATATTAGATTTGGTATCAGATTTTGATTTTAGTACACTAAAAAGCAGATATTGAGATACTATTTTAAATAATTGTTTAAAATTATAAAATAATCCTTCAATATATTATATTTAAATAATAAAAATAATAAACTTATTGAAAAAGAATGAGACAAATGTATATATTGACAATAAAATGAATTGAATATTATATAAAAGGGTCAAATTGAACCTTAAGTTTTCACTAAAATTTAATTTAAATCCAAATATTTTAACATGTTTAAAAATATTTTAATGTTTACAAACGTTAAATTTAAACTTCAACTTAACCTTTCTATCAATCCTTAATTACAAAAATTGTATATGTCATTTTTTAAAACTTTTATTTTACATGACAAGTAGGGTCGATAACAAAATGATTTAATCTCTCTCTTAAAAAAGATTTAATCTTTCTCTCTTCTTTTTCTCTCTCTTTGTTTCTCTTTCAATTTCTTGTCTCTAAAAAGAAGAGGAATGATGATTAAATCCATGAATTGTAAGAGCATATAATACATAACTTCTAGCTTTTATTGATTTGTTTTCATTGAATACACTCTCATAACAATCTTTCTCATTGCACTTTCAAGTTTGAGGTGCCCCAACATTTCTTGCAAAGGATGTCTAAGTACTCGTTATTTATAGCTATTAGGCAATAAGCACTATTCATACTCATTTCACTTTGATATTATTATGGTCATAACTTCCACACACACTATCCTCTAAACCATATCTTGTACACTATAGTAGAAAAACTAAATCAAATAGCCATTTTGTTCCTTTTTTTTCCTCATAGTTGGATTCTTAAATTATAAGTTTGGTATGGTTAAATTTTCAGTAGGTTAAGAAAAGGGATCTTTTGGTAGTCCTAAAGTTGAAATGTTCATAAAATAGAAAGTGGCATGTCACACCATTCTTAAACTTGATGTTTAAGCATGTGGTTAGTTGCTTGCTTCTTTTTCAATGATCATTAATCCTTCTCCTTATTATGTTTTTCTGCTTGTGGGTGTGTTTGCGAGTAAGTAGTGTTTATTGGCTTTGCAACTTTTTTTTTTTTATGATTGTGGATTTTAAGTGTTTTGCATTAGTTTTTCATAAGCTACATTTAGAGATATAAAGGTATTTTATGATCGAATTCTACTAAGCAATTGTTTGCTATTGTTTATACATTTTCCAAATTACAATGTCATTGAACTTATAACTTCTCTTAGTCAAAGTATAGATAGGTTCACAGCAATAGTTCCTAACTCTAGTAAATGTTTCTATTGATGATTTCCAAGGCTATGCAATTAGTTTTGAAGGGATATAGAAAAATAAATGTTATTACTTAATTATTATGCTTAGGTGGATGAAAAGGTTGTTTTTCCTATGCGTAGAACCTATCACATAATCATACTACGATACATTTATTTATCAAAAATCAAATGAAGGGATCAAACTTTTGGGAGACAATAGCACAACTTTCTAAAAGATCAACTAAATATTAACGATAAGAAATAACTCTTTAACTTGCAATAGCAAAAAAATGAGAATAAAAAAATTAATGATGAAACAAATACCAAGATTTATGTGAAAAATCCTTTAGTGTAGAGGGAAAAACCATTAGCCAAATCGAAAATCAAATCCATTAAATTCAATAAGCATTTACAAAGAAGTTGATCTCTCACCCTACAACAACAAGTTGTCTCACAAAGTTTCAAAATTGAAACCAAATTTGATTTCATAATCAACAAAAACTAAAACTCATCCCAAAAACAATCAAATAAGGATGAGAATATAACACTATTTGCCCTCTCTTTCTCTTTTCTTCCTTACTTCTAAACATTATGGCCGAACTTTCTACAAAAATCTATGTATTTTTCTCTTTTATATCACAAAATAGTTTTTTTTTTGCACTATAAACGATTACATACATAGTCATGGAAGTGACTGTGTATATTTAACACTACCTTACCAGTAGTTGTACATGGTTATAAAGAGTCACATGGTCTCCACACATAGTCATGTATCTTCACATACAAGTGCACAGTCGTGTATCTTCACACAGGTTTATGCACGACTGTATATGTCTTCACTCTTCACACGATCCTTTACACGTTTCTAAAGACTTACAAGGTTGATCTACATGGTCGTATGTTTAGCACTCAACACAGTTGTGTATCTCCTTAGAAGAGTTTCATCTATCTTATCTTCACTTGTTTGTCATTTCCATAAACCATAACGGTGTCTAAGATCATCGGAGGTCTTAAAAATAGGGTTGGACACTCAATAATCTCCACCTTCAGTCCAAATATGGGGAAGAAATGTTATTCTCCATCATCTACTTGAAATACATCCCGACAAACATATTTCAAAGCACATGTTTAATTCCAAGAACCACTTTAGTCAATATATTAGCACCATTCAAATCCCTATAAACCTTCTTTATTATTAGTTTTTTCTCTTCTATTGGAAACCTCAACTAATGATACTTGACATTTATGTGATTTGTACAAGAATCATACATATTATTTATGCTCAAGTCAATAGTACTTTGACTATCATAAAATACTAAATAGTCTCCTTGATTCACATCCAACTCTTAAAGGAAGCCTTTATGTGAGAACATCTCCAAACAAACTTCCATTGTAGCTATACACTCTGTTTCAGTCGTAAATAAAGTCACATACTTTTGTAACTTGGATTAACATGAGATGGCTCCCCCTGCAAATTTGAACAAAAAACTTAAAGTGGATTTTCTTCTATCAAGATCTCTATCCATATCCGCATCTGTAAAACTTTCTAAAGTTAACTCACCATCACCAAAACACAGACTCCACTTTGACGTGAATCTTAAGTATCTTAGAATCTATTTCACTGCTTCTCAGTGAAACTTCTCTAGATTTGACAAGAATTTACTCACCATCCTAATATTTTGAGTAATATTTGGCCTTGTGCACACCATTGCATACATCAAAGACCCTATTGCAAATGAGTATGGAACAGAGGGCATACCATATCTTTCCTTTTTTGTTGAGAGACACGCACACTTACATAGCTTGAAGTGAGATGCTAGTGGCGTGGTAACTAGCTTGGCATGCTTCATATTGAACTTTTCTGGCACTCATTCAATATATCTCTTTTGAGATAACCACAATCTATTTTTTTCCTATCTTGAGTTATCTTCATGCCTAAAATCTATTTTACAGGTCCTAGATATTTCATATCAAAAGAATTGGACCAATCCTCTTTCAAAATTTAGATTATACCAATATCTTAACTTGCAATCAACATATCATCAAAATAAAGAAGAAGAATGATAAATTTCTCACATTAGAACTTCTTGAAATACATGCAAACATCGACATAAGTATCCATCATAACATATCGAATTTTGATACTATTTCCTTGGAGTTTTTTTAAGTCATATAACCTTTTCTTCAACTTTCAAATTTAAATTTTCCTTGCCTTTAGCTTTGAAACCTTCTGGTTTCTCCATGTATATCTTCTCTTCCAAATATCCATGCACAAAGGTTGTCTTAACATCCAACTATTCGAGTTTAAGATCCAAATAGGCCATTAAACCAAAAACTATTCGAATTAAGGTCATTTTGACTACTGGTAAAAAGATTTCATCAAAATTTATACCCTTCTTTTGATTGAATCCTTTCACTACTAGCCTTGCCTTGTCCTTTACCAGCTTTTTACCATCTCTCTTTATCTTAAACACCCACTTTTTCTTTAATGCCTTTTTAAAATTTGGAAGCTTTATAAGCTAATAAGTATTATTTTTCTTACAGAATCCATCTTTTCTTTCATAGCTGCGAGCCAAAGATCTTTTTCATCACTAGATGCAACTTCTTGCAGATTCTTATGCTCCCCCTTAGCAATAAGTAACATGAATTCGAAACTTGGATACCTTGTAAAAGGCCTTTCCTCCCTTATCGATCTTTGAAGTTGTGTTTTATCATGTGTTGGATCCAATTGCTCCACTACTCATTATCTTTAATAGATTCATTTCAACATTGTCTGGATGTGTTTCATGTATCTCATCATTATCATATTATATCTGATCACTAAAAATGTGTGTTTGGTCACATACTTCATCTTTTTCACTTGTAGACTACTCAATAGCTAAAGGAATTTATGAAGAGTTAACAACGTCATATGATGAGCTGTAGTGTAATAACTTATCTCCTCTTAGAAGATCAACACCTCTTTAGTGCTCTTGGAACATCGACTACCTTTTCTTTCTTTAGGTCATAAAGTCTAAAGACAAACTGACTATCACCATATCCAACAAAGATGCAAGGTATCGACTTTGAGTCAAGTTTCTTTCTTTGATCATTGGGAATATGTTTGAATACCATACAATAAAAAACTCTCAGATAATAATATATAGGATCTTTTTCAGTTCACGCTCTCTCAAAAATATCAAATTCTAATAAAACAGAGGGAGCTCGATTAATTAGGTAGATTGCATTTCAAACTGCTTCTTCTTAAAATGTTTTTGACAATATAGACATTTTGAACATGCAATGAACTTTCTCCATAATGGTTTTGTTAATCCTCTCAGTAACCCTATTTTGTTGTGGAGTCCCTGGTTCGGTTTCTCATGTCTAATTCCATATGATGTACAATATTCTTTAAACACTTTGGAAGTATACTCCCATCCATTGTCTGCTCACAAGCACATCAACTTCCTCTCAACTTCCCTTTATACTATAACATGAAACTTTTGGAAAGTTTCAAATAATTGACTCTTAAAGTTCAGCATGTACACCAACTTCCTTATAACACTTCTCTTAAAAGGGAATTTATGCTGCTTTCTAGCTAAGGAATGATCATAAGGGTTAAAAGTGAGTTCTTAATTGGGTTAAGGGATGTACCAGTCAACAACTTTAGTCCTTTCTCACTCATGTTTCCCAATCATCAATGCCACAAATTTAGTGAATTTTCCTCTTTAGCTATATATAATTCTCCACCACCACACACCTTTACTTATACAGTGAGCAACACAACTCTCTTTAGGCAACCTTCATTATGCCTTTGGATGATTTCCATTCCCTATCCTAAAAAGTATGTTGAAAACCTTCTTGATCTAACATATTAACCGATACTAGACATAGCCTTAGATCGAGGATGTGTTGTAGATCTCTCAAGGTTAATAAGCATTCAATGTTTGTCTGAACTCTAATATCACCCATACTGAATATCTTGGTGGAGCTTTGGTTTACAATCTTTACACTCCCAAAATCTTTATTGTAGTAGTTTGAGAAGTGCTCCACCTTTGAAACACAATGAGAAGATACTCATGTGTCAATTAGCCATTCAAAACTAAAATTACTAACATGGAAGCATTCATTAGTTGTGTTCTGAATAACTGATTGACATCTCATCATCTGTGATTGAAGCTATTGTTGTTGTATTTTTATTGTCACCATCATTTTAATGATCTTGCTTTTTCTAATCCCTCTTCTACTTATAACAGAACCTTTTAATGTGCCCTAGTTTATCACAATAGTGGCATGTCTTCACATCTTCGTCACCTTTGGACTTTGAATGGTTTTTAAACTTGCCAGGATCTTTGTGACCCCTACTCTTGTTCCTTCCCCTGCTTTCTAATATGAAAGCCTACATGTTGTTAACTTTAATCTCCTTTCTTCTAATTTCTTCATTAAACATCTTCTCTTTGATTACATCAAAGAGAGCACACCTTAGGAACTAAGTTGCTAATTGTCATCATTAGTGTCCCTCAGTTATCTGGCAACAAACTTAATAGGAATACGGCTTGAAACTCACCATTAAGAATGATCTTCATTGTGTTAAGCTTGTTAATTAGTCTTGAAAATCACTTAGATGCTCTGACAGTGATTTCCACGCTTTCAACTTCAACTTCACAAGCCTCTTAATTAAAGAGGACTTATTATGAGCAATCTTCCTTTCATACAGACCTTTTAGCTTCTTCCATAGCTCAAAAGGATCAGTTTCTTCAAATATATGGTTGAATATGCTAATATCAATCTATTGTCTAATAATTCTTAGAGTATTCCACTTTATCTTTTCCTATTATCTGTCCGACGTCTTTTTAGGTTTTGAAGGAGAATCATCCTTCACAACTTTGTCCATATCAATAAGATCAAAGTGATTCTTACAATACAGAGGGTCCTCTATCATAGGCCTCTAGATTGGGTAATTTGATGATGCCAACTTAACTATAGAACTATTTCCACTTTCTATTACGATGGCTCTGATACCACTTATTAGGAGACAATAACACAATCTTTTAAAAGATCAATAAAATATCAATGAAAAAAAATGACTTCTCAACTTACAACAACAAAAAAATATGAGAATAAAAAAATTAATGATGAAAGAAAACACCAAAATTTATGTAAAAAACCCTTTATTGTATAGAAAAAGACTATGGGTCAAACTGGCAAGCAAATCCACTAAACTCAATGAAAATTTACAAAAAGGTTAATCTTTCACCTCATAACAATAAGTTATCTCACAAAATTTCATGATTGAAACCAAAATTGATGTCAAAATTAATAAACACTTAAACCAATCCCAAAATTCATTCAAACAAGGATAAGAATATAACATTATTTTCCCTCTCTGTATTTTTCCTCACTTTTGGATGTTATGACCATACTCTCTTTAAAAATCTACGTATGGTCACTTACACAACCATGTAAGTTATTGTATATCTTTAGCACCGCCTTACTAGCAGTTGTACATAGTTACAGAGAGTTACATCGTATCTACAAATGACCGTGTATCTTCACACAAGCGTGTATACAATCTATGTATCTTCACTCTTCATATGTTCCTTCACACATTTCCAAAGATTTATATGATTGATCCACATAGTTGTGTAAGTCAAGATACAGACATGTAGCACTCTACTTGGTCGTGTATATCCTTAGAAGAGCTTCATCCATCTTGTCTTCATTTGTTCATCATACCCATAAACCATAAAAGGCATCTACAATAAAAAAAAGTCTTTAAAATATGGTTGGAAACTGAACACAAACTATTATTTGACTGAAAAGAAAATTAATAATACATGGATTACTGCTGCACAACCTAAGTCAATGCCAAGTTTGAGAACCTTGAGGTCAAATTTAAGAATCACACTTATTATAATGATCCTTTGTTCTCTTATTATAGGGAACTTTCGGAAACTTCCTATACTATGTTGTTTTTCTCATTAGCTACTTATCATATGTGTAAACATGGCCAACTTAGCCTTAAAATATAGGAGCACATCAAACATGAAAATGTAGTAAGAACTATTATCATAAGCTCCATTCAATGAAACAAAGTATTAGAAATTGGAAGTTTTGTATTATATGGTCTTACCAATTCATATATCTAAACATTGTTTATTTTTTTTAGATAGAAGAAACAATAAAAGAGAGAGAGATAAAATTTATTATTTTTCTTAAAATGGGAACTTGAAGTTGTTTCTTATGTGTTTTTAACAATTTGTGGATCTAAACATTGTTTCTTTTCCTTTTAGAGAGAGAGAGAGATGAAATTTTATTATTTTTAATTTATTGGTTCCTATTTGTCACACAGGATATATATTTGGCAATAGACCTGTAAAATTTGACAAATACACTTTTTGTAACAGAAGATTGATAAAGAAATTAAACAGAGTTTTAAATTAAATATTTTTGAAAATTTAAGATTCTTTTTGTACATGTCAACATTTTTAAATTTAAAGTGAATTTTGGTGAAAACTTTGGGTCTAATTTGACCCTTTTCCCTTGAATATTTTTATAATAGTTGTTAAAGTAGATAATAATAAGATTATGAAGTAAAAACTAATTAAACAGATAAATATAAACTAATTATAGACAAACATCTTTTCATTTTGCTATAAGACGTACCTCTTTTAAGGATGAACTTTATTTAAATACACAAACATAAACTAATCATGGATTACATAGTTTATCAATTTTAACTTTTAGTTTATTTTTTCTGTTTATATAGTTACATCTCTTCACAATAAAAGGTCGTGTATCTCCATAAAGAACTTTTTTTCTTCCATAAAGTCCTTTTTTGCTTAAAAAATTAATAAATATGTAAATAATAAACTATTGTTGTATGTTATTATCTAATCCTACAAGTGATATTTAAGCAGATATTTTAAAACATTTTGACGTGGTAAAGATCAAAACTCCATTACAAATTCTTATAGATGGTATGATATTGGGTATTTTGGAGTTATTCTTAGCTTGCTTTGGACTGAAGGTCAATACAAATAAAAGAAATATGTTCTTTACTTCATATGTGAGGAATCAATCTGAATTGAGAAAAAGATCTAGCTACAAAATTCAATATCCACCATTCAGATATCTTGGCATTCCCATTTCTACTGTTAAACAAAATTTTAGAGACTGTAATCCTGTGATTGAATTATACAAAGCAAGAATCAATGCTTGGCAAAACATATTTTTATCCTTTACTACTAGCTCACTTTGATTAATTCTATCTTAAATAGCCTACTTATGCATTGGAGTGCTCATCCAATTCTTCCTAAGAGTTACTAATGAGATTGAAAGGTGTATCAAAGCTTTCTTATGGTCTGTTAGGGTAGAAAACTCAAAAGGGGCAAAAGTTAAATGGGAGATATTTATTCCAAAGAAGATGGAAGGGCTACGAATCATCCCCATCTCTTTTATACAAAAAGTCCTTTTAAGTAAAAGTATTTGGAGATTATATAATGATAAGGGAGCACTTTGGATCAAATGGATCAATGAAATTTACCTAAAAAACCAGAGTTTGTTGTAGCTGGAAATCAACGGGATCATTCTTGGTATTTCTCATATATGCTAAATTGATAAACCTTTTAGACTGTTGGATTAAGTGTATGCTGGGGAATGGTGAAAGAGTTTGGTTTGACATGTTAAGGAATTGAATTCCTTTAAATATTAAAGTCTCTTCACTTATATTGCATACATTGCAACTTTAGAGGCTCTTATATGCTTCTAATTGCCTACCTCAGATTCTTCATGTGCATAGAAAAGACAAAATCATTTGGTATAGCTTTTTCTAGAGTTTTAATAAAAGTTTTCATTCATCTTCAAAAAAAATAATCTTACGAATGGTATAGTTCATACTTTTGCAATAAGATTTTATTGAAACTTTAAATATGTAAAACCCAACGTCAATATGCTTTGACCTTGTATTTATCTCTAACCTATTATAAAAACAAACATCTTTGAAAAAATTAATATGATGAGCTCAAATACAAAACATTCAACATAACCTATCCAAATAACACTCTCTAAAATAAAAAAGTAGCCAAACTTACATCAATTTATTGACATATTTATAGGTTATAATAGAAGGAGATGATGAGAGATGGTGATGCAGGTTTTGTTGGACTATTTAAAGTCCCATGTGACTTATAGATTTGAGTCCCGTGAACAGCACCCAAGATAATGGTTATTGGGTATTACGAAATGGATCTCAAATGGGTTAAAGAATTTTTCCCTTTCTCTTTAAACAATGAACCATCACGATAGTTGGTGAACCGACATGATGGTTGGTGATTAAGTATATAAGTTTTAGAAACAAAACTTATGTAGAGATATCTCAATTATTCTGAACCATTTAAGAACTACATTAAAGAAAGGAAGCAGTGTAAGTGTAAGTCGACTTGTACCATGTGTAAGTCGACTTATGCTTGCTCGGTACTGATAAGTCGCCTTGTTCACC
>JANITW010000004.1:54098879-54109591 GCA_027564335.1 Erythroxylum williamsii | reverse complement strand
ATGTCATTGTTTAAATTTTGTTCATGAATTTATTGTTCTTGTAAGTTGTCAAAATTTTCGACAACTCTAGGAACAAATACTTGAGGAGAATTTATCGACAAGGGAACTTGTATTCTGACTTGTTAAATTTTCACATTATATGATTCTAAACTCCTACTAGTTGTACCATTTTTTTTATAAATGTAGCATTTTGAGTTTCAACAATCCTGATAATATGGTTAGGAAAATAAAATATATACCTTTTAGACTTTTCTAGATAACTAATAAAAAATCCATCGAGTGTTCTTAAATCTAATATCTTTTCATGTGAATTATAAATTCTTACTTTTGCTAGAAAACCCTAAACATGTAAGTTCTTTATACTAGGTTTTGTTCCTATCTATAGTATAAAGGTGTCTTAAAAATTGCTTTATTAGGCTAGTTAATAAATACCTGGCAGTTGTCAAAGAATACATTCACAATGATATAGGTAAAGAATAATAATTCATTATACTCTTAACTATGTTCATTAAAGCACAATTACATCTTTTAACTCCATCATTTTGTTGTAATGTACTTGACATTGTGTATTGAGCATATATTCCACACTTTTCAAGTAATTTATCAAATGGATCGACTAGACACTATCTAGTTTTATTATGTTTCTCTTAATATTCACCACACCTATCAAATATGATAATTTGCACCTTTTTATCTAACCATCTTTCTACCTTATTAAAAAAAACACCTCTACGACATGCACTAATGATATTTTTCATGCAATAAATAAATATAGGCATAATATGAAAAATCTTCAATAGAAGTAATGAAAAAATTTTCTCCACTAAATAATGGAACTTTAAAAGTTCCATATATATCAGTGTTATAATTTCAAGGAGTTGTGTGCATCTTGTGCCTTCTTTCTTAATTGTGAGCTTTGTATATTTTCCTTTAATACAATCTATATAAATGTTAAGATTAGTAAAATTTGAAATTAGGAAGGATTTCGCTCTTTACTAATTTGACCATTCTTTTTTTTGGATGTGTGACCCAGATGTTTATGTCATAAGTAATTTGCAATCTCATTTAGTACCAACATTATAATACAAGATTAATAAAGTTTCAACAAAAATATTATCAAGCTTTAATTTATACAATCTATCACAAAGAACATCGAAACTAATAAGACAATTATGTTTTAACAAAACTAAAACTTCCATTATTAAATTTAAAAGAGTATCCAACAATATCAAGTTTTGATAAAGAAACTAAGTTTCAAGAAATAATAAGAATATATAGAGTTTGAAAAAGGTTTAAATGATGTATAGTATCTAAAATCAAAGGGTAGGTTCCAATAACCTCAACTAAAGCTTGGACTTGGTTTTCTATAGAGGCAAACTTTTTATTTGAATTTATAGTTTCGGCCATAAGTAATCCCTACATTATATTAGCAACATAAGTAGTACATTTAGAATCAGTTCACCAAGTATTACAAGAAACTTCTACTAAATTTGATTCGAAATATACTAAAGCACTAAGTTTACCTTTTTTCTTTTCAAACCATGCCTTATGTTTTAGGCAATATTTTAATAGTGTCTAATTTTCTTATAAAAATGACATTTATCATTCTTGGATTCCTTCTTACCGATCAAAGTTAATGATATATTTATCTTATTCAGTATATTCTTCTTTCTAACTCCTTGATGACCCACTAAATTAATTAATTAAATTCCTTATTTATTAAGCCTTGAATAAGGATACCTTGTAATTTATTCAAAATTCATTTGTCTTTTATCATACCGTAACTTATTTGGAATGAATCATATTCAGGAGGCAAGGAGTTAGTAATAAATTGAACAAGGAAACTTTCATTCACTTTTATTCCTATGGTCTCAATCTTGTTGTATTGATCATTTCAATGACATGTCCATGCATAGTATGAAATAATCAAATTTTTTGGTGGCTAGCATACACATCAAAGTCTTGGAAAATAACTTATTACTAGAGTCGGACTAAGGAATATCTTTAACAAACTTAAGATATTCCTTAGCATTTTCAATTTTAGGAATTGTAGCCTTAATATTGTAAGACATAATCATTCACATAAACATTAAAGTTAACTATTTGATCTTTTTCAAAGCTCATGGAAAGATTTTTGTTTAGCATTGTTAATATCAGTAAGAGCAACAAGCTTATTAGTTTGGGGTACTAAGCCTAGGATTCCTAATTTGAACTGAAGTTGTTGACACTATTCAGTAAATTTAAGTCCATTGAATTTCATAATAGACAAAGCATCTGAGTGAATCACAACATCATTAAATTCTATAAAAAAATATGTTAAATGCTTATTCATTAATGTTGTGAGTCATAATTTAAATACATGAATAGAACCAAATAACAAACATGTTAACAATATGTGTATCTTGTGGTTCTCCTTTGGGTGAAACAACAATATACAAAATAACAACAATTAATGCTTAACATTATTTTTACATTATTGATAATTACACACACTATAATTAGATATATTTGTTATCTTTAGATTATACTAAACATACCTAACAAAATTAGTCAAGGACATTTTCATCAATATAAAATTAACTAATCAATCCTCGGTCGATTCTTAAATATTTATAACCAATGAACTTTACTATACCTATTAAATGTATATCATTTCAATTTTAAGCATCATATTATCATGGATAACTAATTATTATTATTATTTAATTTGACTGATGACTAGCAAATTGTTCATTACATAAATACTAAGCTAAATAAATTAAATTATCATTACATATGATATACCACTAATTGATTATTAATGAAAACATATAATTTATTTATGCAATGGCTAAAATAATATAATTTGTGTGTGTGTGTATGTGTATATATATATATATATATATTCTTTTAAACATATTCTCTTAATTCCTTCCCACACATTAGTTTAGTTATATTAATAATCTTTTATTTTTATTTATTTATTTTAATAAATAATGTTTAGTATATTTATATAGATTATCTTTACCCAGATAAGATAAAATAATTAAAAAATAAGCTTTCATGTTTAATAAATACATATTGTGCTTAATCATTTATTATTATCTTATCCTATAAGATCTCGAAAAATGGCTAAAAACAGCTATAATAATAATCTCAATAATTTAAAATATTCATAAATTTATCATGAAAATTTTATCTTAATCAATTTTTAAAACAAAAAATTATTAATTTTAAAAACAAGAATATGATATCACATATAATTCTAATATACATAAAAATATAAAGTTCTAAGATTTTTTAAATCTTATAATTATCACGAAGTAAATAACGATCCTTTATCCATGATAAAGATACAGAAATCCTTTTGACTTTTAACTTTACTTTGGTTTGTCAAATCTTTAAAGTCGATTAATTCGTTAAGTTTAGGGAGCCCGATTATTTTGATAAATATTAATATGCAACTTTCCTTAATGAATTGCTAGGGGTCTAATTTTGAGATGTTAGGCCAAGAGAGAAACAAAAAGGGTCATCATGTCTCGGCAGGGCTCATAATCAATCTCTAAATATATATATATAACAAAAATGAATGTCTTGAAATTGGTGGATATGACTTGGAATCCAAAAGAGCAAGTAGCAAAGCTTTGGAATTAATCCATATCCATTCCGTCATTCATAGCTTTAACAGAAAAGAAGGGGTAGAGTTACATTTCTTTTTCATCTTATACTATCTTCATTTCCATGCGTGTATGTTGGAGACATTGTGTGCTGCCACAATTCCAAAAATGAGAAACCCTACAATTTGATGTTGCTCAAGATGAGGCACCATATTGTAATGAACCACCGCAAGTGTCTATGTACGGACTAGTCAGAATCATCCCCCCAAAAAAGGACCACTTCCACCAATAAACCACCCATACTTCTATCATATCAAGTGGCAACTCCTGATGTTTCAGGCACATAATTCCGCCTATCAACCTCTTCCCACACCAACTTGGACACTATTTCATCGCATTCAGGCACGTATTCCTGTAAATTAAGAAAAGAAATGAGAAACATAAAAGTTAAGGAATTGTCAGCATTTAACAAATACTCCACCACGACCAAGTCATTGAAAGTATACTACTAGTCTACTAAGCCTTTTCTCAACTCTAAGCAAAAAAGCTATTATTCAAATAAGAGAAGGAACTAATCAACTTACCTCAAGTTGTCTGACCAATTGTTTTGCGGTTGGTGCAGACACGATAATACGACGGGCAGTTGGAGATATGAAACCCTCATCAACGGCCTTATCAACGAAAGATAACAATGAATTGTAGTACCCATCTACATTCAATAGACCCACCTGCAATTTAAGTAAATAAGCCACGGAATCAAGATCTAAACACTATTCTAAGCTTTACTTGAATAGACAAGCATCATCCTTTTCACCGTAGGCACTTTCTTTTTATGTCATTGTTGAGACTCTGATAAGAATCTTTCTCCCGTTCAAACGGAGATCCTAGCATTCAAGCAATCATCCAAATCACTTATAGTATGATCATAATTGGGATGCCACATCTTAAGCCATCTTTCCATGTGATTCCATTGAAGAAACACATGAATTGATTCGGTTATGACATTTAGTTATATACCATAACTGAAAAGAATTACCGACCCATATTAGCATGTGATATCTTTCTAATGTGGGTGGAACATGAAAAAACAGCCGTGTACTCCAGAAACAAGACACCTTAACATCTCATCAACCTATCATGCCCACAAATAAGCTTGAACATAACATGAGTTGTGTCATTCTAACACAATATCATTAGCTTACATCTTCTAGGGTATATTTTCTACCAGTATTAGTTATAGTACAGCTAAAACCTCTGTTAATAACATACTAAAGCAAAAAGAAACAAGGTAGAAACAGAATAAAAAGGGGATAATTCTTACAGGTTTTCGATGGATACCAAGCTGAGCCCATGTAATAACTTCCAGCAGTTCTTCTAGAGTGCCATAACCCCCTAACGTGGATTTATTGTCACATGTCAGTACATGATAGAATAAGAGAGAACAATAAGAACTTTAAAGATTCTCATGACCTGAAACGCGGATCTTATCTTTCAATCAAATCTACAGATTAAATCCTCACCCGGTAATGCGATGAACGCATCAGCTTGACGTGCCATCTCAGCTTTCCTTTGATGCATATCAGACACAGCTCTTACTTCTCCAACAGTTTGACCAGTTATCTTCGACAACAACAACAACAATTCAGGTGTTACTATTAAATTTCCAAAGCAATGTATTTCATTAGTCAATTTATCCGCTGCAGTAGCAACAAAGAAAGAAAAAGAACAACAACCATATTGTATTGATTCACCTAAAGCAATCGAGACAACAAAACTCAACCCGTAATATCAGGCACACAAAAAAAATGAAAAAAAGAGAGAACTTCAGCAATGTACCTCTCTAGGCATCAGGCTCCTTGGTATAACTCTGCAAGACGGAAAATAATCATAAATGAAGAGATATTAGTTTGACACACATAATGAATTTCAAAGATATGGAAAATAACCAAACAATTAACTACCAATCAACCAACAACAAAATATAAAATATCAGGTAAAAAGAGAACAATGCAAAGTGTAAAGAATACGGAATGGGCCAAACTTGGCTTCCCCATGTAATTACAGGCTAAAGAGCATGGAACACCTGGTAAGCTGCCCTTCTGTGTTCAATATGAAAACTAATACAGTGACGTGATCTGGGGTATTATATTAATGTCTTTTTCTCTAATTTAAAGTGGCTGCACTTTCCATTCGTGAAAGGAAAGGGACTCCGGATCAGTAATCACAGCCCTTGTAAAGTTAAGAAGCTTTCTGTCGAACTCTTTTACACTGTTTATTAGGCGTTAACAGTGTGGCTGACATTGAAAGAACCAAAATGGATTCAATATTATTCAACTAATCAAAGCCGCAAAAGAAATTAGTTAAGGCGCACTGGTGGATATTGTACTATGGGGACTTAAATCCATAAAAACTGCCCGTCAATACATGACTACCATGTTCAGAGTCTTTATATATATAACCAAAAAGAAGCGAACTTTATATCCCAAAAGATTAGGACCAGCATTTGATCCCATGATTCCTGTCCTTGAGGAGATCTTGGAAATGAGACTCCACTCCAAAGAAAATTGGGAAAGTTGCATGGCTAAACTAGTTGCAAAATCAAGAACAAAGAAGGTAACTATCATGAGAAGTGTCTGGTATGCCCATAAACAAATTTATTTGATGATGAAAACCAAGGGAGTTAGACAGACAAATACTAACCCTAGAACATGGCGCCCACCATCATGAACTGCCTGAGACACAAGACCCATCAATCCCACGCTTCCACCTCCGTAGACCAAATCAATCCTCCGCTCAACCTTCAAATTCCTCGAAAACTGAACCCATTAAAATGTGCCACAGAATCCAATAATAAATTTCACAATATAACATTATAAAATAGGTAGTTATCATTCGTGGAAAGCAAACTATCTATGGATAATTACAAGAAGTCGCAAGTGAAACAATGGAAAAACCACGAAGGGAGGAAAGAGACTAGTGAATGGTAAATGAAATAAATATATATTTAATAGAAGCCCCATAAGCAAAAATCATGAAGTTTATAGTTATTGAAGCTTGTGGAGGCAACCCAATGTAAGAACACGCTTGACAGTCATTATACCAAGGCAGCACGCTTGGTTCCCCATGGAACAGCAGAAAATTACTGTAACCGGTAACTCATTTTTCCAGTTCCACAGGAGGAGAAAAAAAAAAAACACAAATTTATGGGATTTTTACTTATGAAAGAAACATAAAAAAACAAAAACAAAAAGATCATGCAAGAAGGCTGCTCAACTGACAGGCAGGTTACAGCTAGCAGTCTTTCATGCCGAACATAAATGAAAATGATAAACCCTAAACCCGCTCACTCCCTTTGTTAATTTCCCCGACAATCTTATTCCCACGTTGAAGCCTAGCTTGCTTGGTTGTTGCAACTTGCCTCACCACACCCACTTGTGAAGAGAGAAAATGATATGAACAAAACAAAATCATGGAAATCGGAGTGATAAAAACAGACAGGACAAAACACCATAGAAGCAAGTACTTCTCTATTCATTAACAGATACATGAGTGGTAAAAACAGGAGGGAATCTGGTAGCCCGAAGAAAACTGAAGAAGAAAAAAGAAGATTCACTGTTGAATAAATTTCAATCCAAAATCCAACCGATCCCAGTTCAAGAAGTGATGGAAAAAGAAAGGAAATAAAACCCGAGTCAAATGTGGCCTTATCGGTTGCGAAAGAAAGATGGTTTAATATGGAAAGTAGAACCAAAATTCGGCTTCAGGTAACAGGGCCCAACATATTGTCTCCGACAAACGTATATCTATGCAAAATGAATGAGAATTTCAAACATGTAAAGTACCAGCTCTTTTCCCAGCTCAATGGCAGCTTCTTGGTAGCTAGTTTTCTTGCCTGGTTTGCTTCCACAGAACACGCAAATCCTCTGAAACCTCGACTTGGATTCCTCCATGTTATTGTTCGTTCTCTTTTAATGTGTGAAGCCACAGTTGAGGTTGAGAATGAGAACAAAGTTGAGATGCACCACAATACTAAAAACTCCAGCATTTATAAAGACCTCCGCATTATTTTTTAATTATTATTCATTTATTTACTGTCAATATTGCGTCTTTACTATTTTATTTTGGATTATAATTTAAATACGATCGATAAGAATACTGTCTGGAACTTTGCTTACCTGCTTCGCAGCTACAGAGACGAAAATGAGCCGCCAGTCATACAAGATTACCCAATGAATGTAGTCCACGTGGCAGGGATGGTCTCAAGAATTGTGTGCCTTGAATTGTATTGGCTTGGAAAGCTTCTTTATATTATTTGTATAATATTATTTTGATTTTTAAGGATAAATAAGGAATGTACACGTTCTTACTTTTGAATAATTTAGTCACAGAAATTTCTATAAAAAGAATTGATTATCATAAAAAGGAAGCAATAAATATGTAATAAAGATTAATATTATTGAAATCATCGAGCATACGATATTTTTCTTCCCCCGACCAAACCAATTGGTAATAGACAGTTTATAAATATAATTTCTTTCAATTTTTATAACTTATTAAAATATAAATTTATTTTTATTGTTATTTAATTTATTGTCAACTAAATATATAGGTGAAAACAAACTAGCCCATTAGTTGTCTAAGCTAATTAATTGTGTTATAAATTAATTATAAGATAGATCTCAGAGTTATAAATTCAAGACATTAATTTAGGAGTTGTTTCCAATCTTAATATAAATGAGAAATTTATTTCTTTATTCAATTATTGATTTCATTTTTCCTAATTATTTGAAATTTAAACTATTAATATGTTATTTTTAATGTACTTTAAATAAATTATCATATATAATATTTAAAAATTTTAAACAAATTATTAATTTAAAGTTTTGGGAAGCATATGTCTGTTTAGCTTAAACCAAACTAGTATGATGATATGAACTAATTAATCTCTTATGTGGTTTGAATTAGGAAAGGGTCACCTCTTATCTACATGAACTCATTTTAAATAGGGACACTCCAGATGTTTCTTAACCAACTTTCGTTTTAAACGCCTTAAATTAGGACTTTCACCGCATTGATGTTGCACATCTAAGATTCCAATAAAAAAGGGGCTAAGATGCTCACTTTTTTAACACATGCATGGTTATTCACGATCTAATGTATTGCTTAATTTTGATAAGTATTATCCGTTCTAAATTAATAAATTTTATGATAATAGAATATTCTCTGTGTGTGTATTTTCATATTTGCTTATAATTGATATGAAAATTTTACATCAACTTAAAATGTATTTGATTTTTTAAATAAGAGATTTATAGATAACTTATAAAACCAGATATCTATAAAAAGGGATATTTCACTTTGTCCCACATAAATTTGTGGTTAAAAGTTACAAAGCCTATAAATTACTCATCCTACTACTAAATTAGTTTCGACCACTTTTAATAGAACCTTTACTGATTTATACGTCCAAAAAAATACATCAAACTAAACTAATTAAGTCTAATAAACCGCCAGTCTTCAACTTTTTTAATGAGTGTTATTTAATAAAATAAAAATAAACCTAATAATATCAGTTTGGGAACCAAAGATTATAAATGAGATCATGGAAATTTAAAAATAAATAAATAAATAAATCAAAAGTAAACTTTGATAAAGTGTTAGTTCTTATGTCTATTAATTTGAAATCAAAACGAAACAAATTGAATTGAATGAAACTTAATTTGAGAACAAATGTAATTAATTAAGGGGTTCGTTCTGTTCTTTTTTTATTTTTCTGTTGTAGTTTTTAATTTTTGTTTCCTATTTTTAAAATAAAAATAAGGACTTGTTTTTTTGTTAATATTATTGTAATTATATTTTTATTATTGATGAGAATTGCATATTACATAAAATTTAAAAATAAATTATTTGAAACCAAAACCAAATAAATTGAATTGAATGTCGCTTAATTTGAGAACCAAAGCAATTAATTAAGTAGTTGACTAGTTTTATTTATATTTTTCAGCTGTAGTTTTTAATATTTATTTTATGTTTTTAGTTGATAATTTTTCTTTAAAAAAACAAAAATTATTTAATTGTTAATATCAATATAGTTATATTTTTATTATTAATGATAATTACATATTAGATAAAACTCAAAGATAAATTAGTTTTAATTAATTAAATTAATTTTAATCTCTTATATAATATTTATTAATAAATTATCAATAAAATTATTTTATTTTAAATTTTAAATTAAGAATTTATTTTAAATACATTTTAGTTATTTAATCAAATTTTATTTAAAATTTATATATTTTAATGATATTTTAAATTTATTAATATTTATTAATTTAATTTAGTTATAAAAATTAAATAAAATTATTAAATAAAATAAAATTATTCAGAATATTTATTGATGATTAATTTAAATTAATTAAATGTGTTATATTAAATTAAATTATTTATAATTCTTATTAATAATTAATATATCAAATAATTAAATTATATCATATTTAGTTGATGATAAGCTAGGTTATAAAAAAAGAAAACAAAAACTGTTTATTTGGTTTTTATAAATTTTAAAATTAGGAAGAAACAAAAACTAATATCAAAAATCAAAAACTTAAACAAACATATTTATTTATAATTTTAAAATTATAAATAGAAAAAAAAAAAGTAAATTGTTGACTTTGAGTGGTGTGACAAAAACGTCCTATGCCAACGATTGTAGGAGTTGTCTACACGGATAGGTCGTGTCCATTTCTAAAACTCTGCGGAGGGAGGAGAACACTACCAATTACATTCCACGGACTCTGGTTCGATCGTGGTAATGCATAGCCACAATCACAGCCATAATCACTGGGACTCTGGATTTCCAATCTACACGCCGATATGATATATTCTTGTCGTTGACAAAGGTCAATGAATGTCTGGGCTATTTTCACTTCGAGGCTTTATTTTTTAAATGATTTGATTTTTTATTTTAAAAATTATTATTTATTTTTAAAAAATATTTTTCAATTATTTTACAGATCTATTCCAGTGATTGGACTGCCAACGTCTTTAATTTACTGCAACGACTTACCATCACAAGAACACAAGGAAGACTGAAGAGAACAGATCCTTGCTTTGGGA
>JANITW010000004.1:54086656-54098379 GCA_027564335.1 Erythroxylum williamsii | reverse complement strand
TTCAAAAACTGGACATGAATAGTTGCATACTTGGAGAACCCAAGGGGGTCTGAAGTAAAAGAGACTATTGAAGAAAAAAACAACTGTAAATACAGTGCAAGATCTACGTCTACCTTCATTTTATATGGTCGGGGAACGAAAGCAACCCATTCATTTAACATATAAAGTGATCTTGAAGTCAATGGTACCTTTCCGAATACGACAAGACTGAGGCTTCCCCTTTCTTTTCGTGACCTTTTCGCCTTATCCTTTGGGAAAGCTTTGCTCGAGTCGTATGAAAAAAAAAAACTATTATGCGGCTTTCACTTTACCGACACAGTGACCCGACATGAAAAGATGACGTGGACAACTCTCCATCGTCGATCGTTTTAGGCATTCAAGGAGTTTGGAAAAATGACCAATCTGGGACCCAGAACTAGTGAATTATCGCCACGAAACGCACGTGCGACCAGCCGCCGGCAGAATAACCGACGTGAGCAGAAAGGGACAGTGTGTATTGCATTTGTGCATGTGTATGTGTTATTGTTTTCTCTCTCTTGCAGACAGAGAAATTTTGCATGAATGAAGAATTGAAGACGAAGGTGGGACTTGTCAGTGGGGTTTTGTCTGTCTAGTCTTCAAACTCTTTTTGATGGGGCTGGTCCCGAGATCCTCGATATCTTGAAACTGGACCAATCTTCATCTCCACGGTTTAGGTGGTTCTGATTTTCGTTCCAGGGACTCCAGTTGAGTTTGTTACTCATTTCATGTTCTAGTTTAGGTTTGCCATTATTTTATTAGCAAGAGGCCCTTTACCTCACACCGGTTAGGTTGGGAATATTAAGATTATGTTGATAGGAAGACTATATGGAAGCCTTGTTCTCATCTTAATTCCATTAATAACGTTTATTTAGGAGAACTACTTACAAGTTAAAACAAGGCGGATAACAGTTCAATAGTATTGGGTAGAAATCCTTAATTGAATCAATAGTTTAATTTAAAACGTTCGTCCAGTAAAACCGTAAGTCTCCGTAATCTCAGAAATCATGGCTGTTGTGATTGTGATGTTTCTCTATTATAACGAGACCTGGACCAACCTTAACACATCAGAATGAATCTAGATATTGTGTACATGACATAGATCTCGTGAAGTGTTGGAAAGTTTGTACCAAAAGAAAGTGTTCGGAAAGCCATCTGATATGTTGGATTTGTTAGAAAGCTCCTTTTAAATTTAAAAAAAAACCATATGGAGCGATAAGTTGGGATTTTGTTGACAGGTCGAGATTTCGAATTAAGAACGTGGGCTTGGAGTCTGTAGATGTGAATCGACGCAAACAAATCTGATGAACGATGGTCTCCGATTCTCTTCATGTATTCAAATAAGAACGGCACTTGCAGGCTTCTTCGTATGTAACTACGAGACACGTAGTCGTATTTTAATTAACTTGTATTGCTAATATATATAGGTATTTAATGTTGTGATTTTAGATTCGTATTTCAACTAAAGGAGATACTTTGCAGATTTCTCTGGTATAACTATAAGACCAATATTCCCATTTTGACGACTGTATACGTGCTACTTGGAAATGTTTATACTGCAAGGAGAGCATTACTTATATGGGCTAGCTGAACTAAACAATCTCAAGCTTAATTTGTAAATGTATTTTTTATGGTGTACTAGATAAGATTTTATCAATGTCACATTATTGTAGCCAGGTACAATTTCTAATTCCCAGCAGACTATTATTACTTTACAATAGACCATGAAGATGGTTAACCTCGCATTGGCAAGTTACGTTAATAACATGATTTTGGTAAAACAAAGTTTGAGAGGCGAAAGCAAAGTTAATAACATGATTTTGGTAAAACAAAGTTTGAGAGGTGAAAGCAAAGAAGCTTTGAAAAGTACAACTAACTTACCTATCTTATATAGATTGTATGTTAGAATATATTTTATGGGCTACAATCAATTGTAATATTATTTTATTAAAAACAGGCTAATGATATGATCCTTATTAATACGCAAATGGTCTACTATTATTGTGACCCCTATTGAACTTAAGCCGTTTATATCATTAATGTGATTAATGGTGTAAGGCTAATCCTAAGGCCCATGATGGGCGGGCCTCGGGTTAATATCTGTGGCTAGGTCCCCGCAACACACCCTATACATACATACGTATAATCTCTCTATGATTTGTCCCATTGATAACTATAATTGAAAAGAGAGTGGGTTTGCTATGGAAGTCTTGGCTATCACCGAACGCTTGCATGGTGTTTTTATAATTTGTTGATCATGTCTTCAACAGGTTAATATCTTTGTTCCCTATCACATATTGTTATTATTGATTCTGGTTTTTTAACATGTAATATCAGGGCATTAGGACTTATGTGATAAGGAATCTGCACATGCCCACTCTCACTTGTGGAGTGTGTAGGAGCGTGTGGAGCCCACAAAACTTGTTTTTGTGCTTCGTTTTTTATTCTTCTTCAATTTTTAAGTTTGATTTTTCTATGTATATTTCATAATTTTTCGCTGCATTTAATTTTTTTATAACAAACATATTACATTACATAGTTATGTTTTATTCATTTTCTAGTTTTTATTTCACTGGATACACTGGAAATTATTATTACCTAATTTTGGATATGTTTATAGTAGTCACTCTCTCTTAATCATGTCTTATATGTTTTTATTAAATTGCGTTAGATATTTGCTTGTTTATTCATCTGTATAAATACAAAACTTATTTTATAATACAATTTACTTTGGGCAATATCTTTTGATTTTTGTATGAAAAGTTTCACGGATTATTATAGGTGATTACCACCAAAGGGGGATCAATCATAGTGGTTTGTGAGATTTTTTTTAATTTTTCCAAGAATGTTTTAATGCATATAATTGTCTGCCCAAACAGGGTAGTTGTGTGTTTGAGTTGAAAACTTAATTTCTCATAGAGTTATTGAGGATTACAATAGTCTTAAGGATCTGTCTGCCCAAAAGGGACGACATTTCAAGATTAGTGTACCCTCATTTTCATAACTCATCTTTGAGGTTCTGATTTTGGTTGCACATTTTGCTCAGAGGGGAAGATGTGATTCTTAGTTGGGCCTCACTATTATCTTATGCCCTTATTATTATTCTTAATGTATTCTGTTTTGTCTTATACAGTTTCCTTCGCTATGAATAATAGTCAAGTGACAGTTACAATTTTAATTGGCTCAAAGTACAAGAGATGGAGGTAGGACATAGAATTTTCCTTAGGAGTAGTTGATCTTGATATGGCCCTAAGGGAAGACATGCCTGTCATACCTGATGAAAGTACACCTGAACATAAAGAGAGTTTGGCTAAATAGGAGAAATCTAACCGACTTAGCTTGGTTGCAATTAAGAGGATCATTACTGATCACCTGTTGAGTGGTTTGCCTGACACAACATGGAGAAAAGTAGCATCTTTTATCTTAGAAGATGTAATAAATGTCAGGGTGCTCAAGATAATTACTGGGCTTTGCATCCATCCCCCTATCTTGAGATATCTTAATGTAACTATTTCCTCCTCTAAAATGAAGTATGCTAATTGTGTCCCAATTCTGGAAAGCATAAAAACCAAAATACTTACTTAGTAGAATATGCATCCATCTTATGATCTTAGAGTCATTTTGATGATTTCATTATTGAGCAGCTTACATATCCACTGGTTAGCTCATACTACTCTTCCTAGAAAGATAATTAAGGAGATTGACATATTAATAAAGGTTTTTCTATGGTCTGGAAAGTGTTAGCCTAAGAAAAATGTTAAAGTTAAATGAAGTGATATTAGTATTCCTAAGAAACAAGGAGGGCTTAGTATCATCTCTACATCAACTATGCAGAGAGTATTACTTAGCAAGAGGATTTGGAGATTGCTTTCAGATAAGGAGTCTCTCTAGAAGAAATGGGTCTATGCAGTTCATATTCAACACCAAAATTTTTGGTAAGTTGCTCATTCCAGCCAATTTTCGTAGTTCTTTAACCTTTTGTTAAAGACAAGATACTTGATTTATCCCCATATTAAACATAAGATCAATGGAGGAGGGAATACTTAGATTTGGTTTGACAACTAGTTGGAGATTAGTCCTCTCATACACAACCCAAATTTCTAATATCTGATAAATAGATTGCCTTTGGAAGCTAAAGTGGCAGATCTAATTTAAAAGGGAAAATGGAAGGGTAACTTTAGAGGGTTTTCATATCTGCTAAAGTACCAACTAAGCTTGGGGGATGCTAGATTGTTTGACGCTGTTTGTGAGACCTTTAATCTGCAAGGAGTGTTTACTAATGAGTCATGCCTAAATCATCTAACGGTGGTCCCATGGTGTAATCTAATGTGGAAAAATTATGTGAACCCTAAAGTTTCCATAATTACCTGCTTAGCTTTAAAAAATAAGCTTAGGAATAAATGTAGATGGTTCAACCCATCTTATACAATCTGTGATCTTTTCCACAATGTTGATGAAAACAAAATCACTTGTTCTTTGCTTGTGATTTTTCTAAAGTTATTTGGAGTTGAATCCTTCATTTATAGGAAGTAGTAAACCAAACTTATCAATGGGAGCCTATATTGAGATGGGGCATCATCCACTCTGAACCTAAGAAGGAGAATGCTATTAGAGATACCACCTAACCACTGGCTGACTAGCCTATGGCTCGATAGGCACCCATCCCACCAAATATATTTTTTAAGAAAAATATAAAAAAAATGATGTTTTTGACAAAATAAAGTCGTTTTTGAAATAATGTTCAGGCCACTATTAGAGTTGGGCCCGCCCATGACCGACCTGGGTCGACTATGATTGACCCATGATTAGGACAAAATCGGGCCGGGTCGAGCCCTTTTTTACATCCCTAAATGCTATCCTAATTAAAGTTACTTTCATCACTCCCATACATATGATATGCGGAGAGAGGAACTATAGGTTGTACAAGCAAGTAGAGGATAAATGCAAAATAGCTGACAAAATCATTATTTAGTTTAGATCTACATTATTGGCTAGGAAAGCTGAAAACTTGTTAACCCCTTCTACGAAGACTAGATGGAACTTATGAATAGTGGTTTGCTTAAGCATCTCTTGTATTTTTTGGCTACATTTTGATGTTTTGTTTAGTTACTTCCATTAGTACCTAGTTAGTCAATGATATTATTATTGACTATCCATGTTCTTTTGTATCAAGCGTAACAGCCGACTATTGTAGATAAAATATCTTATTCATTTTTTAAAATTGTATATTTTAATTATTTTGTATTGTTCTTAATTTTATATTTATATAATGATTAAATGTTCTTAATTTTATATTTGTATAATGATTAAATAATTTTTTCTTATTATTTATGATTATTATTTATATATGAAACATGTGAAAAATAATGTTTATAAAAATAAATCACTGTTATTATTTTAAATTTTTATTATTATAAGTTTTAGAATTATGTTGATATAAAATTATAAATTATACATTACAATATATTAAAAGACTATTTTATAATTTAAAATTTCAAAAATTATTTTATAAATTTAAAAAATTATCTAAAATATTATCCTATAATACTTATACCATACCCTACCATAATTATATATCGACAGAATAGCTTAACAAAATTATGCTCGGTACCGCCAAATGTCAACTTCATTCAATTTTCTTCAAAAGCTTGAGCGAAGCCAACACTTCCCACAAGCTAACTCTTCAGAGAAACTGCAAAACACAGAGCACACTACCATGGCTACTGCGGCTCTCTTATTCGTCTCTCTGTTTTCCCTGTTTTACCTTTTCCTCTTTACAACGTCCTTATCTTCACCGACCATCGTCACTCTTCCTCTGTATCCCTCAACCAATTACCCTTCTTCGGATCCTCTCCTCATCTTCCATCACCTATCTTCCCTCTCTCTCTCCAGAGCTCGCCACCTAAAGTCACCGACAACACACTCCTCCTCTCTCGAAGACATCCCTCTTTACTCACGCAGTTATGGCGGCTACTCTATCTCTCTTAGCTTCGGCACTCCTCCTCAGCCACTCAAATTCGTCATGGACACTGGCAGTAGTCTCGTTTGGTTTCCCTGTACCTCCCGTTACCTCTGCTCTAGGTGCAATTTCCCCAATGTTGACCTAAAAAAGATCCCAACTTTCATACCCAAACAATCATCTTCGACCAAACTTGTTGGCTGTAGAAATCCCAAATGCTCATGGATTTACGGCCCCACCATCCTGTCTAAATGCAACGATTGTGATCTGAGTAGCCGAAACTGTACTCAGAGTTGCCCTCCTTATATTGTTGAGTATGCTTTAGGCTCGACATTGGGGTTTTTACTATCAGAAACATTGGATCTTCCCGAACTAAAAGTAAGTGATTTTCTTGTGGGGTGCTCCATTTTCTCCTCCAGACAACCCGAAGGAATTGCCGGGTTTGGTCGGAGTGTGGAGTCTATCCCATCACAGTTAGGTTTGAGAAAGTTCGCGTATTGTTTAGTTTCTCGGCGGTACGACGACACTCCAGTGAGCAGTGACTTAATTTTGTTTACGGGGTCGGGTAAGGGAGACACCAAGACAGAGGGTCTTGACTACACGCCATTTTCAAAAAATCCGAATGCTTCCAGCGCTATTTTTCAGAGTCATTATTATGTACATCTGCGTAAAATCAATGTGGGAGACAAGCATGTGAAAATACCGTACAGTCTGTTGGTTACTAAACCTGACGGTAATGGAGGGACGATAGTAGACTCAGGCACAACATTCACGTTCATGGAGAGGGCAGTTTTTGAACCAGTATCAGAGGAATTTGTAAAACAAATGGCTAACTTTACGCTGGCAACTGACATCCAAAATCTGACCGGTTTAAGTCCATGTTTCAAAATTTCCGGCAACGAAACGGTGGTTTTCCCCGATTTGGTGTTTCAGTTTAAAGGCGGAGCTGACATGAAGTTGCCCTTGGAAAATTATATTGCGTTTGTTGCTCGAGACGTAGTGTGCTTAACTATCGTCACCGATAATAATGCGATTGGTCCAGGACGAGTACATGGTGGTCCTGCTATCATACTGGGGAGTTTTCAGCAGCAGAACTATTACATAGAATATGATCTGGAGGACGACAGATTTGGATTCAAACGACGTCAATGTGCCTGATTCTGGTATAATTTATCCTGCAAACGTAAGTGCCGCTCAATTGAGAATTATTTCAACACAAGCCGAACGCTGAGAAGAAGACAACAGGAGCTGCTACAATAATGATCAGTTGTTTATGTCCTGGTGGTTATGGTGTGACACGTAATTGTTTAATGATAATGGTGACGAGATATTTGATTTACAGTTGTCCCAATAATTACCGGAAAAAAGTTGATGTGATTAAGTATAATTGCCAGTTTAAGCAAAGGAGACTCTAATAATGGACTTTTGTCATTTCTAAACATTATACTAAATTTTTACTAAATTTAGTAAAAAAAAAAGAGTATTTCATAAATCTTTTTATACATTTTTTTTATATTCCAACGACTTTGTACCAAATTAATAACATGTATAAATATAATATTTTTATTGTACATTTAGCCTATAATCTTCTGAAATCGTTCCTACAAATGTTCAATCAATATATTATGAAGTTCATAATGAGCTTCTTTATTTGATTGTTATAATTTTAGTTTGATTGTAATTTCGAGTTTGATTATAATTGTAATTTATTTTAATATGGTTGTAATTGCAAATATTTTCGTTGAGTTTTAATTTTGTAAATCAATGTTGTGGTTTAAATTTATGTACCTTTTATTTCAAATTCACTTTTTATTCTTAACATATTTTATTAATGAATTTATAACACTTATAAATAAGAATTATAAATAAATATTAAAAAATAAATTTAATATCATATTTAATATTATTGTCATTTTAAATCTCTCAATAAGATTTTTATAATGATATATTTTGTGTAAAGTAATATATATTTTAAAATTATTTATTTAGTAAAATATGTAAATAAATTAAATGATAAGAAGGACATAAAAGAAATATATTAAAAAGATAATTTTGTACTTTTAGTGTAATAAATAGTAACACACCAAACACCATTTTAGTGTTAAAATTTGCTATCATCTTTGAAGTGATTTCTTTGCTTTCATGTGTTCGTTGGAGATGGCCTTAGTAATGATTGGCATGTATCATGTGGTAGGTCCCAAAGAACCCCTCAAATTCTCTGTGCCAGCAACTCTGATCCAACTCTATCTCAATCCATCCTAGTTATCTATTTATGTGGTCTTCTGTGCCAGCAACCCTAGCCGAACTCTATTTCAGTCTATCCTAGTCATCCATTTATGTGGGACACTAGCCATCTATTTATGTAGTCTTCTGTGCTAGTAACCCTGGCTCAACTTTATCCCAGTCTATCATAGCCACCATTTATATGCGACACTACAAAGGAAAGAAATAAAAAATTAACGCAATGCTCTGGAATACAATGCTTTTTGCGTATCTTTGCAGAGAAGCTCCAGGACGTCCATCAGAGGCTCCTATAGGATATATAGACCCAGAATTAATAAGACTGTGAGAATCGCCAGGCTGTTGGTGCACTGATTCCCTTTGCGGAAGACATGCTGAAGTTAGACCTTTCATGCTCGGTGTAAAAGCCCTCGGATATCTGTCATCAAAAAAGTATTCTCAGTCAGTACTATGTGAAGGAAGAGAAAATGTTAATGATCTCTAGAGAGTCCACTTCGACAACAACTCGTTGATATCTCATGTTTCAAGCCAACGTAAGTCCTAAGAAAACACCCTAAAGTTCTACAGATAAAGGCGAACCCCTTCTTATATGCTACTGAAACTCACCACATCATTTCCCATGACAATCTCTAGTTAACCCTCCAACGGATGCCTTGTTGAATCCTTGTTTTACTGCTCTATTTGAAATGACTTTTACCCAACCTTCCAATGGTTTAGTTCAGGTCGGAAACATGCAATTTTTCATAACTCTTGCTCGTGCTATCCAAATAATAATTCTAGTACCATCTTTCGGCCATTCAATTTTGTTGTATGTTTTACTTTGTCACAAAGCTGACAAATTGGATGTTAAGTGGAGGAATGATTAGGACGCCATGAAGAAGGAATTGAGGAGTTAATATGTGGCTTATAATTATAAGGTGGGTAGGTATTGGTGTATGGAGGACGTGTGTTAGCGTAAGAAGTGTTGTTTTGTGAAGAAGATTTTGGTTGAGTGATGGACCACCCATGATTGTCATTAGCATTCCACTGACGTGGTTTTTGGCTGAAAGATCTTTGGGTATATTGGGCTGTAATGGGAGTTGTATTTTTCTTATCTTCTTCCCGTTTGATGAAGGTCTCATAACCAAGGTGCTTATCTTGGAGTTCTTCAAAAGTCATGGCTGTCTCTAATGCTCGGATTGCGACTTTAATCTCTTTATAGTCACTGCTTAATCCATTCAACATATATGCAACTACCTCTAGAGGGTGGCCTATTAAGGTCAAGTCATCAATGATTGTCTTGATTGCTTCCATATATTCAGCGATGGAGTCCTTCTTGTGTAGTTTGAATTAGTGTTGATAGAGGAGTGAGCATTCTGGTATTGGAACGATTGGCAAACGTGAGTTCAAGTTTTGTCCAAGCTTCGGAAGAGGTTTGACAGGTTGAGCGTAGTGGAGCAATAGTACCAGCCAATGAGGCTTGAATAGCTGTCGATGATCATTGGTAGGCAAGTTATTGGGACTTAGGATGAAGTTTGTTCGATTTAGTCATACTCAAATAAGGTAACAGGTAGATTTTAGTTGATCCGACTTCAAATTGGATTCTAGTTTTTTTTTCTTTTTAATTTTTAAGCATGAGCCGAATTCAGATCAAATTGTTCGTCTTAATTTAACTTGAAATATAAATATTTTAGATAACGTATTTTTCATTTTATAATTTAAAATTAAAAGAATTCAAGCTAAGCTCAAGCCTAATCAAACTTTGAGTCGCTCAAGTCCGATAAAACTCGGACTCAAATCTTATGTCTCCAGTCCATTCAAGTTTTGAATCAAACCTAAGTTTAAGCATTAATTTTGGACCGAGGGCTTGCTCGCCCCATTGCCATCTTTGATCACTGGTAGAGCGGCTATGACATGTAATCTATAGTATTTTGTTCAATACAAAGTGCAGAATATGATCACATAATGAGTAGCTTTTCATCTGATAAATACCAACACTATAGGAAGTTTTCACATACCTTTTGCCACTTTCTGTCGCTTGAACAGTTGTTTTATAGGAAGTTAAAACAATGGAAGATTCGATTCCTGCATACCATAACCTTCCACGGAAGAAAGGTTTTTAAGTTGCTTCACTAGTCTATGCATACCCTCTTGATCAATACCAAATATGGCACCAGCGATATTCACAACCCCTGGATTCTGACTGTTAAGTACCGAGAAAACCACTGCAGCTTCATAGCCAGCATTCAAGCAAAAGTGCAGCAGACCTCTTGGGAACACGAAAACTTCTCCTTCCTTGAGAAATTTCTGAAAAGGTTGGTTTTTGGTGTCGACAAAGCCTGCAATAACGATCCCTTTACTAACAAAGAACAACTCTGAAGCTCTTGGATGAGAATGAGGCATCACTATGCCATCCACGTCAAGGTCAGTCCTTGCAACCGAGAGGCCAAGAGTGTTCAGGCCAAGGAAGTCCGCGGCTGTGACAATGGTCACTGACGAACGGAGAAAGTTGTCGGTGTCACCGGCATGACTAAGTTTCGATGACCTGAAATCAGAGGCTGTGGCATTGGCTGGAGTTTTACAAGGGAAACCGTTGATAAAGACAGCTTGTTTTCCTGTTGTAGCAGTTGGACAAAAGTCCTGAAGGTTATCACAATCTGCCAGGCAGATTAAGACACAGTTGCATACAATGATACTAAAGAGAAGGAAGGTCTTCATCTTACTCTGAATCTTGCAAAGCTTAAGAATGGTTTCGAGTCTGTTTTATATGCCAACTTCGAAGGTTGCAAGAAATGGAAGTTAACTTGGAGGCTTGGATTTTACTACTTGATCTCGTGTGAATTATCTTGCAAGGAGTGCATTGCTTGGAAGAAAGACAATAGGAAGTCTGCTGGTTCTCCTTCATTTGTTCACAGCTGATAGTTAAGTCTCTGAAACAGACAGAAAAACATAGGTAGCTTTTTCTAAAGCCTAATTACAGCCTTTCCTTGCCACATCAGGAAAGCAA
This sequence comes from Erythroxylum williamsii, assembly GCA_027564335.1. Classification (NCBI taxonomy): domain Eukaryota; kingdom Viridiplantae; phylum Streptophyta; class Magnoliopsida; order Malpighiales; family Erythroxylaceae; genus Erythroxylum; species Erythroxylum williamsii. The sequence continues at coordinate 54,087,175 of JANITW010000004.1, read as the reverse complement.
GTGTTGCTAACGAATGAAACTCATTACCTTTTTGGATTTTTTAATGGTAAATTAAAGAACAAGCGTCTCTAATCAGGATCAAATTAAAGAATTAAACATGCTCTTAACATTCATTCTACGACAGATAAGATCCTCTAACCTGAAGCAAATACTCGTACAATCCTTGTAATTTGTACGCTTACCGGATCCTGCCGGAGAGGCCTATAAACTTCTTCCTCATTCTACTCTTGCATGATCTCAACTCCTGTACCTGAACAATGTAAAGTGGAACTATAATTCTTCAAGCACTACATTCGTACCCATCAAAAGATGCAGAGAAAATGCTGCCTTTTGCATCACTTCTTCAGTGTAGACGGTTGTCCATGCCAAATAATGGCGAAGATCAGTGATAAGGACTTTAGGAGAGCCACACCCTAAAAGCTAGCTTATGAGGATGGAGAGTCCAAAGTCTTTATAAATCCCATATCAACTTTGTATTTAATCGGTATGGGATTCAAGTCCCATACCTTGCAACTAGAT
>JANITW010000004.1:53916206-53939496 GCA_027564335.1 Erythroxylum williamsii | reverse complement strand
TATTACTTATGTGTCTATGGATTATCTCATAATGATGGTTATATAATTGATCATCAGACTTGAGATTACCAAGGTATTTAGTATGAAAATTACTATATTTTGATGCTATTTATGAATCTTCCTAGGATAATTCAGTCGGTAGTAGTTGGATATAGTATGAACTATATGTAGATAGTTGAGTAAGTCAACATAGGATTCGTCACTCTAAAGTAATTAAAGAGAATATTCTACTGTTCTTGATTAGTAATGATTTATGGAATTCTCTCGCCAGAGTGAATTGATATTTGAAAAAGAGTTTTCAAATTTCAATTATAAACTAATTACTAATTAGCAAGAATGAATATGATTGGATGATAAGAGTAGGCACTGTATCTATACTCTGTCTGATTAGAATATTAAATGATGAAAGGATTAAATTATACGTTATAGCCATGCATGGATAGGTTAAGTCAATCACTTTGACATTCCTGATATTTGGGTAATCATGACATGTTGCTAGAAGTCAATCATGAATTATGATTATGAATTATTTAATTGGAGAATTAAAGATAAATTAAAAGGAGTTTTAATTTATCTAATTCTAATTGTAAATTAGAATTATAATTTATAATCATTGTCAATTTATTAGGAACCTAATGAGTCACACATCAAAGAGCAATTTATGAAAGAAAAATAATTTATTTAAGTTGGACTTAATTATAAAGTTTGAGAAACTTTGAAATCAAATATGAGATATTTATTTATTTAAAATTAAATTAATTATAATTAGATATTGATTTTGATTTAATTATAATTAAAGAGATTTCACTTTAATAAAAGACTCATGATTTTTTTATTTAAAGGAAAGAGCTTTTTAGAAGCTATCACTTTTTGTCTTCTTCCTCTCAATGTAGTTTGGGAATTGTTCTATCGATATCACTAAAGGCTGGACAATTGGACAACTCGTGATTGATCAATCGGAAAAAGTTTCAAAGATTTTTCAACAGAAAGCGAACAAGATATGATTTCTAAATCGATTTGTGTTTTATTCAAGTTTAATCAATTATCAGGATTCGCTCAGAATCCATAAAAATTTTTATTTTCCACTGTGCTTATGATTCGATAATGGTTGGATAGGAACATTTCTTGTTCCATCATTAAACAAACAATTCACCATAGAAAAGATAAAACCAAAAGCTAAAAGTTAATGTTTTCTCTCATTAATAGAGAACATGAAGCCAAACTGTGCTGATAGTTGTAAAACATAATCAAATGGTGAACTTTCTAGTTTTTTTTTTTAAAGTGATACAAGTTTTTTTTCTCCAAACTCCTGTATAGGCAACAAATTATGCTTTTTGACCTTTTGTTGATACGACAAGATAAATCAATCAATAACTATTTATTACATATTGAATGTTGATTGTTCAAATATTTATTCCATGTATTTCCTATAAATAATTTTGATGAAAGGACTTTAATAGAAATAGGTAGAAAAATTTGTAAGTAAGTATGAGATATTTTTTAAAATTTTATAGAACACAAGGCAAATAACATAAATAAATTGATATCTTTTACTCTTTAATTTTTAAAAGTTTGAATCAATTGAAATGAAATTAAAATCAAATTTTTCTATTCGATTTTCTTGGTTAGATTTGACAATGATAGAAATTAGCCTTATGATTATTATTTAGATTTCTAAACAATCAATTAACCATAATCACACGCAGATAGAATAAATAATGATATATGTACAAATAAGAACACTAACCTTGATCCATTGCACAGTCGAAGCGTAAACAACAAAACTTAATGGATTTGTGTTCTTCCAAGCTAAAATTCAGAAACTGAATGAATTCTCCTTATGGAATAGAGAAAACTGATGAAACCTATTTTAGAGGAATGTCAAAAGTGTTTCTAGCTTGGGGACCACAACCTTTTTTATAATCAGTTTTGACTTACGAGCCATTGTGGGTCCTTTAACCATAATGGCTTGTAATGGGCTTCTACACATCAGGCCTATACTAACAATTAATTAATATTTCTGTAGGCCCAATTAATTTACTAAAGTTAGATAACATTTTATTAAGCCTATAACCGAGATAGAAATTTATGTACATATATTTATACATATGGCCCATAAAATTCTAACAATCTCCCACTTAGGCTACGTGTGTTTCCCGATAATGTACATAAAAGAAAACTTAATACGCGCAAACTTGCTATCTCATTCTAGAAATATACTAAAACAATCTGGTCCATCAATTTTACTAATGTAGGATCAAAGCAGTTTTTGTCATCTAATTTTGTGACTAAACCAAACAATTGTCTCAATAAAAGCAGAATCAATGACATAGATCAAGTATGGATACATAGCATGGAAATTAAATGTGATGTGATCATAATTATGCCTATTTCCAATTGGTCCCAAATTTGTGACTCGGAGAGTCTCAAAACACTTTCTAGCCTTATGCAATACCGCAACAGAAAGCAAATTCTATATGTTAAAAATTTCCAGATAAACATGAAATTCATTAGATTTCATAAACCAAAGTCTGTATAGAAAGATAACTTTAGACCTTAAAAACTTAAACCTTAAAACATAAACTTTAGATATCAAAGAATATACATAGAAGTAAAAGATTAACTCCCACTAAAGTGACATGTCTAACAGACTTACTATACCCATATTGGCCACATGTATATGAAACACTGAAGATGGCAACCCTTTGATGAGTGGGTATGTGATATTGAAGTTTGTACCAATATGTTCTATAAACACTTGAAGATTCTGAACCCTTTCTTTCACAACTAAATACTTGATGTCTATATGCTTTGATTTCGATGAACTTTGGCTGTTATTTGAATACAGTACAACGGCTTAATTATCACAATAAATCTTTAGTGGTTTTTTTATATCATCAACCATTTGCAGCCCAGTGATAAAGTTTCGCAACTATATTCCATGACACGATGCTTTATAGTAGGCTATATATTCTACGTCCATGGTAGAAGAAGCTATAAGTTTTTTCGCAACTATATTTCATGGCACGATGCTTTATAGTAGGCTATATATTCTACGTCCATAGTAGAAGAAGCTATAAGTTTATGTTTTTCACTTTTCCCTGAAACAGCTCCTCCACCTTCATGAAAACATAAAATGGAGTGGATCTTCTGCTATCTAAGCATCCAGCATGATCAGAGTCGGTGTATCTAATGATTTCCAATCGCTGTGACCTTTTGTATGTGAGCATGTAGTCCTTTGTTCTCCGTAAATACCTCATAACCCGTTTTGTTGCTTTCTAGCGATCCGTTCCCTGATTACTCAAATATCTGCCCAGCATTCCCATTATATATGTTATATTCGAATGCGTATATACTGGTCTATACATGAGACTCCCTACAACCGAAGCATAAGGGATTTTTTCCATCTCATCTTTCTATGTATCCAATTTAGGACATTAGAGCAAACTAAACTTATCACCCTTTGAAAGATGAGTGTCCCCCGGTGCACAATTCTGCATGCTATATCGGCTTAGCACCTTATCAATATAGGACTTTTGAGATAAACCAAGTATACCTTCTTTATGATCCCGATGGATTTGTATACCCAAAATAAAAGATGCATCACTAAGTCTTTCATTTCAAAATTCTTTGACAGAAATTTCTTGGTTCCATACAATGAACCTATATTGCTACTTGCCAGTAGAATATCATTTACATATAGCACTAGGATAATAAATTTGCTCCCACTGAACGTGATATATATGCACTGATCAACAATGTTTTCCTTAAAACCAAATGAGGTTATCACTTGATCAAATTTTTGGTACCATTGACGGGATGCCTACTTTAAACTATAAATGGACTTCTTAAGTTTACAAACAAAATCCTTTTGAATCATTGGATTCAAAGTTCTCTGGTTGCACCATGTATATTGTTTCATCAATGTCTTCATTGAGAAACATTGTTTTTACGTCCATTTGATATAGCTCGAGATCACAATGAGCTACAAGTGCCATAATGATTCTAAAAGAGTCCTTTGTTGAAACTGGAGAAAAGGTCTCTTTATAGTCAATGCCTTCCTTTTGAGTGAAGCCTTTGGCGACTAAGCGTGCCTTATATCTTTCAATGTTACCACGCAAGTCCCTTTGGTTTTAGATATCCATTTGCAACCAATCGATTTCGCTCCTTTAGGCAACTTGACAAGATCCCAAACATCATTATTTGCCATGGACTTCATCTCCTCCTTTATGGCTTCAATCTACTAATCAGAGTTTGAACATGATTTGGCTTGACTTACAGCTGTTGGATCATCCTCCACCCCAACGTCAAATTCATGTTCATTGAGATATACAATGTAGTCATCTGATATTGCACTTCTCCTTTCTCTAGTGGATCTCCTAATAAGCACTTCTAATTGAGGTTGTGGATTTTCATTGCCTTGAATAGGCAATGTTTCGTGATCAATAGTAGGAGGTATGACAGGTAAAATTGTGTTTTCAATATTATCCTGATTTACAATTTGAATAGTGTCAGGTATGGTTAACCTGTCACTTTCAATTATAATTATGGTGGGAATGTTAACACACTCCTCTGTAAACATAATATCTTTATTTTGATTACTCCCACTATAATCAATATCCTCAATAAATTTGAAATTCCTAGTTTTGAAAAAAGGATCTGGTTGAGGGATTATAGAACTTGAAACCCCTCGATTTTTTCAAGTAACCTACAAAGTAGCAACTAATAGTTCTTGAGTCCAATTTCTTTTCATTTGGCCTATAAGGCCTAGCCTCAGTTGGACAACCCCAGACATGCAAATGCCTAATACTAGGCTTCTTATCTATCCACAGCTCGTATGTGATTTTAGTTACTGCTTTGTTAGGAACTCAGTTTAGGATATAAACTGCAGTTTTAAGTGCTTCGCCCCAAAATGATTCTGGTAAAGAAGAATGACTAATCATACTTCTCACCATATACTAAAGAGATCTATTTCATCTTTTAGCCACACCATTTTGATTTAGAGTCCTAGCTATGGTGTACTGAGCAACTATACCACACTCAGTCAAATATTTAGTGAAGGGTCTTTGATGCTGTTCACCTGATCCATCATATCTGCCATAGTATTTACCACCACAGTTAGACCTAACAGCCTTTATTTTCTTGCTTGGTTGATTTTCAACTTTAGCTTTGAAATTCTTGAACACATATAAGGATTGTGACTTCTCATGAATTAAGTACAAATAACTATAACGAGAGTAATAGTCTATGAAACATAAAATATTGTTGTCCATTGCATGAAGTCGTAGGGAACGGACCATATATATCTATATGATTCAGTTCTAATAGTTCATTACTCCTGTTTGCACCTGTTTTTCCTTATATTTGTTTATTTTCTTTTTACACATTCTATGCAGACCTCAAGATCTGATAATTCAAGGGAATTGAGAATTCCTTCAGATACAAGTCTTTGTATTGTCTGTTTAGAGATGTGACCTAATCGCTTATGCCATATCATTGATGAATTCTCATTAGTTATGTTTCTTTTAATACCAATGTTACTTGAGTGCAGTTTTTCATAATGATTACTTATCTTAGATCCAGTTTGTATAGTTTGTCAACACGAGTGCCGGTTGCTACAATTTAAGAATTTAGAGAAACAACACATTTACCATTTCCAAATAGACAAAAAGTAACTAGAGTTGTCCAAATTAGCAATAGAAATTAAGTCCCGTCTAAATGATGGTACAACAAAATTTTCATCTAAATCTAAATTAAAACCACACTCTAATTGAATTCTAAAATAACCAATAACTTGAATAGTAGTCGTGTTGCCATTTCCCACATAAATGTATCTTTCACCATCAGTTGGCTTTCGACTCTTGAGTCAATCTTGCATAATGACACTTATGTGAGTGGTAGCACCAGTATCCATCCACCAAAGTATCAATTGGTACTAAAGTCAAATTAACTTTAGAACAAACAAAGTTGAGAAATATACCTTTCTTAACACGATAGTTGGCGTACTTGGTACATTTTTTTCTTCACGTAACCCAATTTCTTACAAAAGAAACAGAGAACAACCGTATTCTGTTTCTTTTGTGCATCTTGCATTGTTATATAGTTTGCAGTTTCTTTACCTTTTTTCCTTTTCCTCTTATGAGAATTTCCCTAAGAAGTTGTTGCTAAATAAGCACTTTTAGTCTTCTCTTGTTTCAGCCTCTCCTCTTCTTGCACACATTGAGCTATAAGCTCATTTAGGGTCCATTTCTCCTTTTGAGTATTGTAGGAGACTTTGAACTGACTAAATTATGCAGGAAGGGAAATCAAAATCAAGTGCACGAGTATGTTATCAGACAACTCTAACTTAAGTGCCCTCAGCTTTGTAACAAGATTAGACATTTTCATTATGTACTCCCTGATGTTTCCTTTTCCCTTATAACGCATTAAAACAAGCTTGGTCAGCACAATGCTTGTTTCGACCTTTTCATTTGGAACGAATCGGTCAGAAATTTGCTTAAGGAAACTCTTAGCATCAGCCTTATCAAGAATTCCACCTCTTATGGAGTCTAAAATGGAATGCTTCATGATCATCAGACTCATGCGGTTTGCAAGTTTCCATTTCTCGTATGCAGCTATTTGATCAGTAGTACTGATGCTGGTTAGAGCTGCAGGATGTTCAAATCTAAATGTAAAGTCTAGATCCATGCAGCCAAGCACAATCATTACGTTCTCATTCCATTTCTTGAAGTTTGCGTTGTTAAGCACGGGAATATTGTTCATGTTAGCAGAAATTGATGACACTCTAAGAAAAGAAGCAAAATAAAATGCTCACGATTAGTCAATAAGTTAAGAAGCCAAAATAAAACATTTATAAAAGGGACGATTACAAGATACCTAGCACAACATTATTATTCAGTGTTTTGACAGAAATAATAATTTGTAAGTGCTACTCTTGGTCGTAGTAAAAATATTAAAACTAAAACGGCTTAATAATGTGCCTTCTTTTGGACCGACATATTGTCAGCATGTTATGCCAAATACTTCACATAATTTAATACTACCCATCGTGCCAAAATAACCTTCCTTTGGGCCGATTACTACGCAGTGATGTTTTAAAAATTTACTTACTATTTGACCAAAATAACCTTCCTTTGGGTCGATTATTCCACATAGATGAAACATACATTCTCATTCTAAATTAATAAATTTTACCCAATAGAAGTTACTTTGGCAACATATTGGTTCAATCTATTTAATTCAAAATGATAAGCACCTAAAGTTTAGATAAGAATAGGTAATTTAATTATAATTAAAAAATAGACAATCAACAAACCCCAAATTTTGACTTCAATTAATTATTATGAAATTACAAGCTTAGTCTTTAATAATATTTAAATTAAGTCCAAATGACTTAGCCTAAACTCATAGAAAGCCATCACGACCCATAAAGATAATATATATATTCTGCTTGGGCGGTTGAGCACAAGGCTTTTAACCCTTTTGTGATGGGGTCGAATCCCACAGACAACGTGGTATTGTCTTCCAATGGATAAATGAATGATTACTAAATAAATGGTAAGTAAGTCTCCATTGATAAGGAGACTTGATAAATACATTAAAAAAAACTGACAAGTTAAAAACACAAATAAGACCATAATACGAGCCTCTTGCATGCACAAGTGCTGCGCGCTAGAGAGTCAGTTTCTCTAACAAATGCAGAAACGGCGCAAGTATTCTCTGATGCTTGACAGAAATGGTGCAAACGTTAGAGAAACACTTTGACGAATGCAGAACAGACCTCTGACAGATCATAGACTCGAGGATCCGAATAAAAACGGGTTTGTCAAAAAATTTTATACCAGACTTTAATGATTATCAGTGTGATTTCACCATTTTTACAGCCAAAATTATGTTTCTTGACCATATGAAACATTAACAAAACATAGAGATAGTGAAAAGATTAGAAGTTGCCAACTTCAAATTTAATAGGTTAATTTTGATTTCACTGAATTTAAATGAATGTGTGCTCAGGGACAATTTTTTCACCAAAGGTACCTATCCATCATGCTAATGCACTTTTTCATATTGAAATTAATACAAGAGTCTATTTTTTTTAATTGAAAGTATATAACGACTATGTCAATGAGTTGTTTTCTTTAGTAAAAGGGCTTAATGACCATATCAAAGGGTTGTGTATTTTTACCAAACATGAGCTAAAGGATTATTTTCTCACAACAACTTTATTAAGAGACTGTTTTCCCTACCAAAAGTATACCAAAGGGTATGGAAATTACTCTAACGCCGTGTTAGTGGACTATTTTCTCTACCTAATTTACTATTTTCACTACCTAATTTTCAAATACAAAGATAGTTAATCCTTTAGGTAGGATTCAGATTAAAAAAAATAAAAATCAGTGTAATAAAGAAATTGATTTCAAATATTTAAATTAAATCAAAATTTAGATTATTAGTTATTAATTATTAATTTAAATTTAAGTCTAAAATACATGTCATCATCCTTAATTAGACTAAAACCAATGCAGCTTCGAAAGGTACAACTTAGGCATCCGTCTAATGATTTTTGTGAATTTGTAGTCATAAATAAGCCTATTTTTTAATATGGGTTTCAAGACGTGCTTTCAAAAGAAATGCATAGCGAGAGGAAATGAGGCATATCAAAGTACACGAGAGTCTTTTGTCTTTGTTTTTTCTAAATATGTAACTTAACGTTTGGTTACTGTCCTGTGAGTAGGAACAGTTGACAAAACAAAAGAATCCTGTCCCATTTGGTTATTTGGTTTATGCCCCCATTGTTTTTGTCTCCTATCTACGGAGGATAGGGACAAAGATTTAACCTTTGTTTGGATCAATGGAAAGCAAGAGAAAAGAGAGGAAGAGAAGTGTAATTCTCTTGCTTTCCATTGTTTGGACAAAAATTTGTAAAGGGAAAGTAAGAGAAAAGAGGGAAATAGGAGAGAAATTAGATTAAAATATATTTCCCACTAAATTGGTAGAAAAGGAGGAGAAATTGGAGAGAAGATAAACAAAGGCTAAGTAAATTACCATTATGTCCTTGTTTTATATGTAACTTGTTTTATTTTAATTAATAATGAAAAGTTGACATAACACAACTCATTTTATTTTCTATATCCATATTTACTAACCATGTGAAGCATCATCAGCTTTATTATTAATTTTTTTATAAAATTTATTATAGATATTAAATAATATGATTAAATCTCCGATTATTATTAATTTTATTCTTTATAATAATAAGGAAAAAATTATATGCTTATTTATGCTAATTCTTTATAATCAGTTTTAATTTATAAATTACTTGAAGAATTATTATTATCAATTATATTATAATAAATAATAAAAGTCTTATAGGTCTCAATTATATTTAATTTATAGATGTACTAATCAAGGGCATAAAGGTCTTAAAATATTCTTTTGTCCAATATAAATTTCAATTATCTCCTACATGTAAATAAGGAATTCAAACAAGAGAAATTTTTTTTATTCTTTCCATTCTTTTCTCTTCTTTTTTCTCAATATTCTCTTTCCTTTTCCTTGTACAAATAAGGATCTAGGCTTCTGTATATTCGAAAATCGTAGGACAAAAATAATTTGTCCCTGTCTCCTGAACAAAAGACACTCGTCCGAAAGTGCCCGTCTTTCGTCCTTGCTTCTCTCTCGCAACCAAACCCTCGCACGCCCTCCTTCGCATCTTCCCAGTTTCAGTCGTCTCTCGCTCTCGCACGCGTTAGCGTCTGTCTACGCTTCTCCATCGCACCCTGGGCAACACTCTTCGACGCTGGGACTCTTCTTCCACTGGTAAGTTTTTGTTTTATTTCCGCAAAAAAATGTCGCTGCCTCCGAAGGTCTCCATTTCTCTGGTTGCACGAATTTGGTCCACCTGGTATTGTTCTGTTCTTATTCTATTGTTGAGTCGGGTGGACGTTTATGTGAAATGGAGACCTTCGGAGTGTTGGGTGTTTGTATATGCGGATTTGTCATCCGAAGATACATTCGGAGTTTTGGGTGTTTGTATATGCGGATTTGTCATCTCGTTAGCCTCTATTTAAAGCAACCACTCTCCTTCTGGAGATTGAGCCGCTGTATTATGTAACTTTCATACGTTTCGGTGACTTCGAGCTCGATTTGATGTCTGCAAAGCACAAAGATTGAATCTTTACTCGTTCGATTGTTGATCAAAGATGAATGTTTTTGTTGTTATTTGTCAGGTTTTGCATCTGTTTACCCACTCCTGATGGCAGATTTGTTTTTGGTGCTAGAGGAGATAAAACAGATGCGCATATCTAACGAAGGTTGGCTTACCAGCCCATTGCATTTTTCTTGTCTGATGTTGCTTTGGTGTCAAATGGACCTACCTACATTTTCACTTTCACTTCTCTGTTTTCTTTTATGTGTCTCATCAATCTATGCACAGTTTTGAGTCTCTTCATGTTTTTGAAATTTACTGATTTTTGGGAGAAAGTGGCAAGTGATGAATAATCTTCTTATCCTACACACTGAATACCTTGTGTTGACTTCTTAACTCTGTTTATTATCTGATGCTACTTTCTTCAATTTTGATTTTTTAGTTGTTTTTGCTTTCCTGCATCTTTGGTTTGATTTGTATATGCTTCCCTTGTTCAAGGAATTACGTTCTTTAATAAGTATGGGAGAATTTGGATTTGTGTGATTCCATTTATGAGACCTCCAGTCTGTACAATAAACACACTCCTAATAACTTTCTGTTTTCTCTGTTCCTTGAAGGAAATAATCCGAGAAACAAAAAGGATTAGGGTTTTGAATTAAAATCAAGGAGAGTGAGCGAGATAGAGAGAGAGAGGAAGAAAAACAGAAGAAGAATGGTGAGTGAACAAGACATGGGCGGGTGGACCGATCTCCTTCACTCTTCGACTAAGCTTCTGGAGCAAGCTGCTCCTTCTTCTCAGTTTCCTCCTCTTCAGGTCTCTCTCCATTTCTCTTTTCCGTTGTCTGTTCGTTTCTTCACAAAGTATATCTGAACGTTTCTAAGCCATTTCTCATGTATGCCGAATAACTCGAAACCAGTTTTATAGTTTGTCTTTACATAACAATGGTGCTCCCAATTTCATTGCTTCTTCCTGTTCTAGTTGTTGGAAGACTAAAATTGGCTTATCGATGTGATCCCATTCTCTTTTTAAAAGAGCATTTGTAACCTCAGTAATGGTTGGTGTTCGGAACGCCTTTGTTCCATACTAGCCATTATGGTTTCATATTTTGTTTTTGTTCTTGTTCAGAGAAACTTAGATCAGTTAGAAGCCCTATCAAAGAAGCTCAAGGCCAAAACCCTAAGGAATGAGGCCCCTTCTCAGTCTATTGCTGCTACGAGGTGATTTTCTAACAATTGGGATTATCACCCATTAAGCTACACATTATTTCCCCAGAAACCATGAGAGAATTTCTTATACACTTTCAGGAGGATAGAGTTAAAATTTCCACTCTATTTTACTTTGCATTCCATCTACCCTACCAAGTAAATATATGAAGGGCATATTATTTTCTTAATGTGTTACTCTCTCACAGGCTTCTTGCACGTGAAGGGATAAATGCTGAGCAACTTGCACAAGATCTTAAGTCTTTTGAGTTGAAGGTAAATATTCTTGTTCGATCTAGTTGATTTCTGTGGTGGATTAGTGCAAATTTCCTTTCAACTTTCCTTTTCTTATTTGTTGGTTTCTTTTCCTCTTGGAAGACAACATTTGAGGATGTGTTCTCAACTGAGGCTACAAGCATTGAAGAATATCTACAACAGGTAGTTTTGCACTCTTAATTATAGACTCGCATGTGACTTAACTTACCCTAAACCTATCGTATTTTTTTGAGTCTAATATTTGAGTTGTGGATTGTCTTCCATCACAGGCTTAAGTATTTTGCGTTGTTCATATTGATTAGTCATCAAACTTTTTGACGTTTAAACCAACCAAGTGTTATAAAGGTATTGAAACCTGTGAATACAACTATGTATCCACTAGCTTATAAGTTTTGGTGCAATAGCGCTTAGAAAAGAAGGATAAAGAAGACGAGAGATTTCACCCAGGAAGTGTGGCCCTGGTTTTGCATTAGGCAAGCCATAATGTTTCTGAATTAGAAAATCTTTCAATTCTCATATTTCATGAAATATTTATGGTCAATTCTTCATGTTTCTGTTTTGTGTCTAGCTCTTGCTTTTTGCATGCGATCCTCTATTTTAATTTTCTTAGTTAATTATTTGCCCAATCGAGAAATTGATTTTGTAATAAGTTACATTTTGTCTTCGTTCATGTATAGTTTCCAGTTCTATGCCTGGTTATAGTGTATACGAATGTCTCCACTGCTTCTATATCACGTAGGATCACTCTATTTAGTGGTGATAACTGTTCTCCTAGTGTATTTCGTCTTACTTGTTAGATGTTGTCTTGATGCTCAATGAGAATGAATTAATTCTCTTTTTCTTTCAACCTTTTTGGTACAGGTTCATGAAATGGCCATGGTTTCTGCCGTACAGGAAGCTCAAAAGGATAATCTTAGAAGTTTTAATGATTATATGATGAAGGTTTTGGAGGTTCGTGCTGATTCAGTGTTTGATTTGTTATAGTTTTCATTTCCTTATGGAATTTGGACTTCATGGATATAAACAATGGAGCAATGGGCTGCTCTTTTAGCATGCACTACTCGTCTTTTTGTATGTTCCCAAAGAGATTGTGGTCTCTTTATAAGTTATCCTTATGCAACTTCATCTCCTCTTCAGTTTCCTTGACATATAACATGCAATTATTCAATTTTCCTACTACTTTGGCCTTAGTACATCCATAAATGTTTAAGCCGTAGTACGCTATAGTCCATTGGGTGAAGGATTTATTTGTTGTCCAAAAGTTGCCATTATCAGAATTTTTCATTAATATCATTTAGAAGAATTATGTTTCAACTGTAGCCAATTTTAGATAGGCATTTTGGTGAATTGCCTTATTGTTGCTTCTTGATTTTTGGTTTACGTTTTTATTGATTGTTGTGGAATTGAATTAAGAAAAAAAAATGATGCTTATTCTAGAATTACAATAGACTAATCTTCTCCATCCAACCTAACCTTTGTTTGCTACTGTTCCCTCCTACTCTTTTTGATATAGAAATATGGGTAAAAGAGTGTTATGGGGTTGTTTTACGAGCAAGTAATCTGATTTCAGCCCATTTATTACTTGATTTATGTTGTCTACAAACATTTTATCTTGGATATCTGTATTTCTTTTTGCAAAGACTAGTTTTCCCCTTTTTAAAGTACGAACATACAAGTTGTCAAAATCATTGGCTTAGAGTTTGTTTGGAAATATCTAATTTCAATCCTCCTACATGTTGCATTTCCCTTCTTTAGCCCTCTTTCTTTAATTGATTTTTCTAGTGCCATTGAAGAAAGAGTAAATTATATTTTAAATTTATAACTTTACTCAAATTTTCAATGCTTGCCAAAACTTACAAAAAAGATCAATTAAATACCTAAAATTTCAGTTTGTTTCAAATATATCCAAACATTAGCTCTGTTAACCTCAATTGCTAGGTTTTTTGACATGGAGGGTCAGCTAACTGACCTTACCATGAAACCCCCTCATCTCTCTTTGGTGAGACCTCATCTTTTCTCCATATTGCAATACATATGATCTTAGTTATCACCAATATTTTTATTGCAATTCTATTGTTTTAAAGTCCAGAAATAACAAGAAGAAATTTTAATTTTAAAATATATCTGGCCATCTACATCAACCAATCTAATGAGTGGAGTTAATGGACCTGAGGTCTTAGTTATATTTGAAACAAATTGGATTATGCATTTTATTAATTTTTTAATAGTTCTAGTTAGTATTGAGGAATTAATTAAAAATTAAATATAATTAACCCTTTAAAAAAATTTTAAGCCTTTCCATAAACTTAATTTAATAGAGATAATTTGTTAGTTTTCTTACTTGTATCTTGTTTTCAATCTCTCCTAATACTTTTCTTGGATTTTGTTTTCAATCTTTCCTAATGCTTTTTTATGGAAGTCCTGTTATTAACATTGTGCTAATAAATTTAGGCAATTAAAGGATATTATTATTCGAAGAATCTACAATGAGGACTTTATAATAATAATGCTATATATTGCAGGAAGATTGGCAAAAGGAAAAACGTGACTTTCTTCAGAGCTTGAATCGGATATCAACTTTGCCTAGAACTAACTTAGTTGATAGCTCTGGTCCTACTCATCCTGGTCAATTGATGTCTATAACTTCCAGTTCTCAAGTTTCCTCTGGCAGATCAGACATGAAGCTCATACCTATAGCAAACAAGCCTATAGTGGAGAAAAAGGCCTCAGCCTATGCTGCTGTTGTGAAGAATCTTAACAATGCAAGAGAGCGTGGCTTAATATTTAAAGTAAGGGTGGTTGTTTGTTATTTTTCCATACTTCTTCCCTCACCGTGTGTGAAAGATTTATATTTTAATTGGCTTTAGTAAGATAAATCTTCATCTGAACTGTTTCTTCGTTGCTTAAACTTCTTCCTGCACCATGTTCTTGTTAGCTAGCTGATTTAAACACATATGTACTGACTTGAAAGACATTAGTAATCGAGCGAAAAGCAGCTATGAAGTGGGTTAGAAACGCGTGTTGATGTTTACATAAAGGGGATTGAATTTGAATGATCTAAAAAAATTGTGGCCACTGAAAAGATTTATATGTACTATGCAGAAGTTGAAAAATCTATAAGAGCTCCTTTGTACAACAAACTTTACCATCTTGAAATGCCCAAGAATTTTGTAATGGGGACTCCAAATTAGAAGCAAACTGAATCTTTGGGCTGTTGTGCCTTTGTTTCTCTATCACATTGATCCATTAAAGAAGCAAAAGGGTTTCAATTTCTGTATGTTTATTAGCTGCTGTTTATTCTTCTAGCCTGCAACAGCTTTCAAAGTTGTCTATGAAAGTTTGGGGCTTGTAACATCTGCTGGAAAATCAGTTAACATGCAGAAGATATGGCACCTTATTCAGGTAAACCTAAAACATTTTCCTGAGCTTCTTCTGAGGTCATCTAGTTCAGAACTTGTTTGTTTCCTTTTGAGTTTCTATCATTAGGAAAATCTGACAAAGTTAATGTGATTGACAGACACTGCTGGGCGAAAACTCAAGTGTGCAGTGGAACTTTCCGAGAAAAATATCTTTAGTACTTGGTGCAAGGCGGCATCTAGAATGGGGGCATGAAAAATATATGATGGATACAATACAAAGTCATCTTGCACAGGTATTAGAAGTTTGGATAATTTTTTACATCAATCTTGAAATTGATATTTGCCATAAATCAGTTCTCGTTTCTCAACTCGTTAAAGTCTTGTCCTTGATGCCTTCTTGCTTCTTCTCTTCGTTAATGTTTTCCTGTTTATTGTGATCTTATGTCAGGCATCCCTTGGCGGAGCAGTTGGAAATTTACAAAGAGTTCGCGCATTTCTTCGGGTTTGTCTGGCTCTTACAATTTGACTTGACTTACGAGTTATGGCCTTCTTTCAAGATTTTATAATATTTTTTTTTGTCTTTTTGTGCAGGTTCGTTTAAGGGATTATGGAGTTCTTGATTTTGATGCAGGTGATATTCGTAGACAGCCTCCAGTGGATACCACCTGGCAACAAGTATGTTGTTTCAGATTATTGTTTAGTTTTTAACAGTTCAAAAATCAAGGAGTAGAGAACTTTGTTAGCATTACCCTTATTCTGAGTTTTTGGTGTGATTTCCAACAATAACTGTTTTAAATTATGGGTGCTGCTTGGAAACACAGCTGAACGCAAATCTTGAAAATCACTGCATATGGGTTGCCTAAATGGTCTTGCCTAAAGCTGTTAACGAATCACATTCATTATTTCATAAAATTCTACAAAGAAAGAGCTTTGCATGTTACAAGTGAAATTGGTTAGCGTTGATTTTACTGTTCATGAGATTCTTCAGTTTGTTTCACTTGATTCTTCCTGTGAAATAGGAGTTCCCTTATCTTTGTGATCTTGAATCAATTAAAAACTGCTGAGAATGGGCCTCAAGGCCACCTTACATAAGTTAATAAACTACTTTTGCTCCTCTGAGATTGGGAAAACAAAATGAGTAGTATGTTGTAAGATTTCAATTGTTTGTATTTGTTGCTCAGTACTAGTTTGCTTTGTTAAGAAAATGTGACCATTTGGGCTTGTGCTACTTCCACATGTGGCAGGCTGTTTTGGGTTTCATCCTTTGTTACTTTTAAATTTGTAACTTAAAAGACCATTACATAAGGATGAATGGTGTACAAACAACCATGTTATATATTGTGTATATACACCCATGGTAATTCATTCAAAAGTTGGCTGATCAACAGGGTGGTAACATTAATTGGATGTATTATTACTAGTCACTTTGACTCTTACATTCTTTCATCCTAAATCTTGATTTCATGCTTAACAGATTTATTTCTGCCTAAGGACTGGATATTATGATGAAGCAAGAAATGTTGCCCAATCATCCCGTGTCTCGCATCAATTTGCACCTCTGGTAAATGATTGTTCTATATCTAAGTCCTAAAAATGTATAAGTCTTAATAATCAGCCCCCCTAAACCTTCCTTTTCTACAGCTTAGTGAGTGGATTAATACTGGAGGCATGGTGTCCACTGAAATTGCAGCTACTGCTTCAGATGAGTGTGAAAAAATGTTAAGAATGGGTGATCGGATGGGTCGAGCTGCATATGACAAGAAAAAGTTGTTACTCTATGCTATAGTATCTGGTTTTCGCAGGCTGATTGACCGCCTCCTAAGAGATCTGCCAACACTTTTCACTACAATAGAAGATTTTTTGTGGTTTACATTGTCAGCTGTGCGAGATGTCCCTAATGGAACCTCACCTGTAAACATACATGAAGGTTCATCGCCATACAGTTTGGAAGACTTACAGGTTTACCTCAACAAATTTGAGCCATCGTATTATACCAAAAGTGGGAAGGACCCATTGGTATACCCTTATGTGTTGCTTTTAAGCGTCCAGTTATTACCAGCGGCCTTGTATCTGGCAAAGGAACCTACTGACGAAGGGTGTGATATTGATGCTGTCCACATATCAATTGCACTGGCAGATCATGGAGTTCTGTCTGAAAGCACTGGTGCTGGACAAAAATTAGGAGTAATGGATCCTTATGCGGAGGTCTCTAGCATTATTAGGCAGCATGGATCTACATATTTAAGACATGGTGATATCCCACTGGCATTGGAATATTATGTACAAGCTGCTGCTGCAGTAGGTGGTGGAGAGGTGTCTTGGACTGGGAAGGCCAGTGCAAATCAGCTAAGGCAGAAAAGTGTAATGCTGAAGCAACTTCTTACTGAGCTGTTATTACGAGATGGTGGAATTAATCTTTTACTTGGTCCAAGAGGTGCTGGTGATGAAGGTGAATTAGCAAGATTTTTTACTGATTTCAAAGTAAGGCATCAATTTCTCCTTGAAACTGCTCGCCAGTGTCAGGAAGCAGGACTCTATGACAAGGCATGTGTCATTTTCTCACCCTAGTTTTCCCACATTGATGCTAATCTGCATGTTATTTAATTTCTAGTTTCAACTTTCCATCTTTGGGCAGTGAAATCTTTATTTCTAGGAATGTGACTGCTATCCTTTGGAAGGACAATATGTCTCAGCTTTTGAATAATTGTTGTCTTCAACTTTTTAATTGGCTCTTGAACAAAAGTTGGGCTGTCAGATGCTGTTCTTTGAAAAACATTGGCTGTAGTCTTGGGCTATTGCTTTCTTGACTTCTGTGCACACATGTTTGCTCTTGCTTGTAAATGTTTGGTACATCTAATGGTCTTTAGTTATTCTTGTTTTAATATATATTTCTTATTTTTCACTATGTTTGTCAACATTTATCTTGTGAATTTTCTTTTTGTTTATTAGTATAAATTTATTGTGATATGCAGTCTATAGAAATTCACAAGAGAGTTGGAGCTTTTTCTATGGCACTAGATACCATTAATAAGTGCCTGTCGGAAGCAATTTGTGCCCTTTCACGTTGTAGACTGGATGGTGAGAGCCAGACATCAGGTCTTATTCATTCTGGGAATGAGATTTTGGAGTTGTTCAAGTATTATCCTGAAGCCAGGTTAGTCTGCAACTTTGACTGCTTCCTGCGAGCTTTCTTTTCATAATTCAAATCATGATTGGCATGGTGCTTAGCTAGTCAGATGTTGCTGATATTGAAGCACATTTAAACTGGTTTCCAAAAGACAGTATTCTTCGTTTAAGGAACTTCTGGGTATACTAGAAAACATTTGCATTAAGATTTTTGAACTATTTTGTATTAATAAAAGATAGAAGTGTAATTTAATGGGATGAAAGTATTTAGATGGGTTGAGTTTTAAATATTTCTCAGAACTAACTTTACTACCTAGTACAGTATCATCATTGGTGAATTTCTTGGTATAATCATTTCTTTTCATTTGGTGATGATAGTTGTGTATCATTTAATTGCCTTCAGTTTTGTATTTATAATTATTCATTAGAGGCAATGAACTCCTAATTCAAAAGGTTATCTAGCAGTTTGCAGAAGGTATTGTTCGGAAATCAAACAAACTATATAATTTTTAAAATGAATTATTAAATCTTTTTCTTTTACAATACTGCAACTAACATTATCAGAATTTGGTGTAACTTATTTACCTTTGCATAAGGAAATAACAGACAATATTTAAGAACGAAAAGATTATACTTTAATTAACTTGGTTTGTCTGATCTAAAGTTACAGACCACTTATGTCCGTTGTTATTTGATCACAATTTTTGTGGATTCTCAACCCCCCACATTGAATTTTTATTTATGGTAATCAGTGACTTTAGAATTTTTTGCATGGTATAGTGTTCTTTTTTGGGTACTCTGTATGCCTTGCATTAAATACATCACTTATGGTTTCAGCCTTCAAGAAAGGGAGCGGGTTTTAGAGCAGGAAACTGTGCTGAGACAACTTGAAGCGGTATTGTCTGTTCACAAGTTGGCAAGACTGGGACATCATCTTGATGCTTTGAAGGAAGTTGCCAAACTTCCCTTCCTTCCACTGGATCCTCGAGTGTTGGATGTGAATGCTGAAGCATTTCAAAATGTATCTCCTCATGTTCAAGCATGTGTACCAGACCTTTTGAAGGTTACTCTTGCATGTCTTGACAATGTGCCAGATTCTGATGGATCTCTTCGTGCTATGAGGGCAAAGGTTTGTTGAAAATACTACCTTTTTGCTCTTCTGCATGTTTCCTTTATACGGGTCATCTGTTGCTAAGGTTTTTTTAACGGCACCTCCTTTATATTTGGTCATTATATTTGATCTCCAAGTGGTATCTTCCATCCTGTGCTTCTTTTGTGCCATCATTTGCTTTGTGAGGCTAGATGAAGACCCACATATGAAAGATTAAGACACCAACGAAATGCATGCCCATAGTAAAACTGTAGTCACATTTAGTTACGAGGGGAAGCCCAAATATAATTCAGAACCCTTAAAGAAATGTTGGTTTCATTTTTCTATTAATTGAATTTTGTGCACGGTGCTACTTTTTTCTTTCATCAACCATTTTTACTAGAAGGGATCGAGGTCTATCTTTCATTGGCTGAAATATAAACTTTGTTCTGTTGCTATAGATGTGTATTTTTCCTGTTCTTCCATGAGCTTTTCCATAAATATACCAACCTTCTGCATTCCTACACCACTGATTCTCTAGCAATCTGTTGAATTGATTTTGTAAAATTGGCTATTACAGAAAATTGAAGACTTTACTTCAGAGTTCAATCAAGTTTTCTTACCTATATTTTGGACTGTTACTTCATTGTCACATTTTTAAGATCAAACTAATTTCAATTTGATCTACCTAACGGAGTTTAAATACGTGAAGACATGAACCTTGACTTGTACTTCAGGAATTACAGTAACAACTTAGTTCCTTAACTGCTTTCTATTAGCTCTTAACTTGGACCAGTTTAGTGTGAAAAATAAAGTTGAAGGTCTAATCAATATAAAGAAATAACAACGGATCTAATTGGATACATGAATAAAGTTCAAAGATTAATTTGAGTATGATACTTTGCTGTTGGAAGACTACAATCGTCAACATGTGTAATTTTTTATTCGTATGAGCATCATTGTCACTTTGTTTTGGATTTTCTTTTTGGCAGATTGCAGAGTTTCTGGCAAATAATATTAGTAGGAACTGGCCTCGCGATTTGTATGAGAAGCTTGGTCGAAGCCTGTGATGTGAAAGTAAATGAGGTGATGAGAATTTCTAAGATTTTTTTTGGTTTTAGAGCAACTTACGTAACTGCAGAGTTGGTATTGAGCACTCATAATCATAGATTTGAAGGGGGATGAGAAGTTGAAAAGTAAAAATAGACGGGAAAGTTAAGCCAAGGATGCTTTCCAATGTGTTAAATTGCAAGTTTAGCCTTCCTGGTTTTCCCCCTTTCTGATCTTTTCAATATAATGCATGCTTCAAATTTTTTGGTGTATGTCTATTTATATTTATAATATATCAAAGTAGCATAGGTCTTATATTTCTTACCCTTCTATACTGAAATAGTCTTACTTTATTGGTATTATTCTCACTTTATTGGCATTAAATAATAGTAGCGATTGAAATTATCATGTAATGGGAAACTGGCGATTGAAAGTTGGTTACAATCATAATGCGGATTAACTTCAATAAGTATTTGAAGAGATGAAAAAAGAAAATCAATTTATGTCTTTTGAGCTTTAGTTAGCTGATCAAGTTATACCTAAAAATTTGACGGTGAAACAAGATTATGTATAGGCCAAAAAACTTCAAGAGGTAAAATCCAACGACTTAGAAATTATTGATTTGTAAAATTAGCAAGATCATGGCCGTTAAAGACATACTTATATAAGTACTTAACAAGCTTAACATTAGATTATGTTTCAACATTTATGTGGCAATTGAAGAGAAGCAAAAGGTATGGGTTATAAGGAACCATTCACTTATTATCTACCTCGTTCCTATAAATCTTTACTTTTCGGCTATCATCTCTCTTCTATAACATGCATAATTGTCTTCATCATGGATAATAAAAGAAGCAAAATTTGATAATAAAAGAAGCAAAATTTTTGGGATAATGATTCTTGTACACACCATTTCATATAAAAGGGTTGTCTTTATTCATATGACCACAAGGACTGTAGATCATATGTTTAATAACAAGAGAATATAACTGTAAATTTTGAACAGGATATGGTATTTCAGTAGATATAATTTGGTCATAAGATTCTATATTAAGTAATTTAGAATGAGGCTTAAGTATCAACAACAAATGAGCTTGAGGGAAATTATGCTTTTGGAACTCAATAACGTAAACATATGCGGCAAACTCTCCAAAGATTTGTTTCTTGATTAGTTCATTTTTAAAAATATCAAATTTAGCTCTAAAAACTATAGTCAATAAATCAGGCCTATCTTGTAGCTTTTCATGAAACCCAAGGTTATCTTGAATCTCCTCCTATATTGGGTTACAAGTCATGGTGGGAAAAATGTCAAGTTTATCATACTTCTGTATTAAAGCCATTACATCAATATAACGACATTTCATGTCCTTTGGATCACCAATAAACGAAGCCGAGAGCACAACTCGACGGCCAATTCAATAACTTTTAGTCTGGCCAATGACAATATTGTCCAAAACACCCTGCAATATCTTTGTCCTTATCTATTTTTTTTTCTTTCTATGGAAATCAAGTTTAGAAGTTTCAATCTTTATATAAGCACCCACAAAAAATTGCTAAAGTAGCCTTAACTATGGAACAACATTGACTCATCATGTTCTCTTATTTGGAGCCTATAACAATACTACTCTCTAGCAGAAACAGTGCCATCTTCACAATATTCTTGACCAACAACTAAAAATTATACAAACAAATCAAATAAATAAAAGCATAAGGTTAGACAACACTATAAAAACGAAATAGGAAAATAAACACTTGCATGTATTCTCCATATTAAAGAAATTAGATGGATCAACAAAAGAATTGAAATTAATGTCACATCCCTCATTTGAAGCATTGTTTCTCATTCACTTTGAAAACAACCGCTTAATTCTACGATGTCATCTAGATTCACCACTAGGAGATAAAAGAGGATACTAAAGGGGATCATAACAGGTATAATAAGATTGGATTCTATAACTTGTGCCTGAATGACTATAGACGTAACATCCCTTCTCCGATGGGATGGGTACAGTAGATTGCATTCATAATTGACATGTGCATGCATTGTTTAGCTTATGTATATTTGGATAATTGGCAATTATTGCACTAGCACATAAATGTACATACATGTATGACATATTCCCGATAAGATTGGGTAATTTGGAGATGATTTGGTTAATTAAGCTGTGAGAAATTTAATTGGAGTAAGAAATGAGAAATTGGAGTTGAAATATGAAATTGGAGTGTATGATCGTGAGTTTTATAATTTTGGAGAATTATAGGAATTTTTCTGGACCATGATGGTATCCCAAAGTTCATGCTAGCTTGAGACTCAAATTTACCCTCCAAAATTCTACTAATAACGGGAAACAACCGTCAATGTTCTGGACAAAGCCGCCCAACCAAGCGCCTAAACTGTCACGCAACAGGTCACCTAGCTTTTTATTATGAATTTGGATGTACTTATGGGGGTGTTTGGAAACGAGTGAATTGAATTCAATACTGTAAGAATTGAATTAAATTCAGCTGTTTGGAAAAAAAAAATGGGATGAATTCAATTCATTCATGTAATTGAAACTCATCTCCTTTATAAATTGAATTCACTCCTCCAAGTATAAGAATTCAATTACATTGAAGCTTGAGGAAGTTACATTTGAATAAAAAATTGTTGTTTGCTGTGAGTTTATAACCAGACATTCATCAAAGTTTATATATTTATTATGATTTTTTATTGAGTATAATTATTTGCCATGTATCTCTTAACAAGAATCATTTTGTGATATTTAAAGGTAGCGTTTTGCTTTTTTGTTCTTTCATTCTTTAAACTACTTCACTTTTCACTCTCTTGTGCTTTACTTGATTGTATTCCAAAGACTATTAATTAAAATATTATGAATAATTAATTAATTATAATATAATTAATTAAAATATTATAATTAATTAATTACTTCACTTCTCACTCTCTTGTGCTTCACTTGATTGTATTCCAAAGACTATTAATTAAAATATTATGAATAATTAATTAACAACCATATAATTAATTAAAATATTATAATTAAT
>JANITW010000004.1:53692211-53704099 GCA_027564335.1 Erythroxylum williamsii | reverse complement strand
ACATGGCTGCCATATAAGATGAAATGAGAGACACGAAAACTTAATAAGAAAAGAAGGAAAGAAAATGAAAGAAAGGAGAAGAGAGCATGTTCGATGGAGAAAGAAGAAAGAAGATGAAAATGACTTAGGGTTTTCGATTTTTCCAAGCTTCCAAGAGGATTTTTGAGTAGACTCAAGGGGAATAATGTGAAAGAGGATGAAAGCTTCCTATGGAGCTTTGAAAATTCCAAAAATGATGGAGGTTGAAGGTAAGAGAAATTTTTACCTTGTTAAAGTTTGATTAGATTTTGGATTATTTGGCTTAAGATTGGTATGGGTTTGTGATTTCTCAAGACAATTTTGGTGATTGCAAGGTTTAATTTATTCAATTTTGGATGTCTAATTAATTAGGGTTTATGTTATGAATTAGAGAAAATTAAGGAAAGGCTTTGGAGAAATTGAAGCATTGGATAAGCTTCAAGCATGGAATTGAGGTGGGTAATATGTTTATATTATGAATTATAAGTCAATTATATGAATTTGAAAAATCAAGAAAGGAAAATATTTATGATATTTTATTGTTTTCGAATGATTTTGAAAAATTGCTACAAAGGTTTAATTCATTGTTTTTAAATGATTTGTGGTATTGATCGAAAAATTCAGGAAGAAAGTATTGAAATTGATGATTTCCGAATGCTTTGGAAAAATGTTACAAGTTTTAAATGATTTGAGAAATTAAGAAAAGTTCTGAAATTCATTGCTTATAATTGAAGTGATCAATTCTTTGTTTGTGCATGACTGAGACATTGAAAATGAATTTGATTATTTATGAGATTGATTGATCCATTGAGATTGCATTTGAATTGTTATATGAATCTATGTAAATTTGTGAATGTGAATGAGTCGAGTACGACACGATATGAAAATATGAAAAAAAAATTGAGTTTCCGAAATGTGCCTTCAGGCAATCTGATTTTTTCAAGCATGAATATGTTTTATATGGGTTTGGTTAGGTTCCATAAGTTAAGTCAGTGCATTGGGCTCGTTTTTTTTTAAGGCTTCTCTCGCCTGCCTGCTAGTGGCACTAGAGCTCCAATTTTGGACTACCATAAGTTCACAGCTACACTGGACCGCGATGCGGAAAAGTGTAGTATATTCTGTTCACAGCTGCACAGGACCGCTATGCGGGAATATGCAGTACGTTCCATTTTGGACTGACCCAAACCAATTGATGTGTTTTATGTGTTTTTGACTTTGTTTATCATTGTGCTGCATTCATGTTTGAATTTTTTCATAAATTGTTAAAAGAAAATTTAAGTATTTTGAGAAATGAAAGAGAGAGATTTCTAACTGTAATATTTTTGGAAATTGTTTAGCAATGATTTGAAAAGCAGAAAAGTTTGAAAAAGAAGCTTTCGATGAATTTTCGTGAAATGTTGATAAATGGAAAAAGAGAGTTTTGTAAATGTTTTTGCTTATGTTTTAATTTATAAACATGTTATCAATGAGCTGTCAAGCTCAACCCCCTTTCATCCCCATCTACAGGTATCGAGCAGGAGATCGGATGAAAGACGATCAAGGCATCAGTTCGACCTTTACATGTTTTTATAATTCATATAATTTATATTTTTGATATTGGTTTTGTTTATGACGTGGAATGCCATTAAAGATTGTAGTGTAATTACTTCGGAATGTAAATGAATTCCGAACTTAAGAATGGATATGTACATGGATATGTGAATTATGAAATTGTGTATATAATTGAGTATGATGTATATGAATTCTGGAATTGTATAATTTATGAATGATTGGGTTGTGTTTAGATTGCATTAAGAATTTGTATATTGAAGATATGAATGGGATTTGTGTATGATTTGAGATGTGAATGTGATTTGCATATGAATATGGATGTGTTTGATTGAGATTTGGATTCTGGACGGGTGGTCCGAGGATTCTGAGTTTTGATTGGGAATAGAAGTATTTTTAAACTATTTGCAAGTTTTGGGGTTGTTAAAATACAGCCGTCATGCTGCCCAATTTTTGATAAAATTGGTTGTATGGCAAAGATATAATAAGAATAAGATTTTTGGTAAATTGATGTTTATGAGTTTGAATATGACAGTTTGAGTGTATTGAGATTTTTGATTGAGGATTGGAAATTGATAATTTCCAAAGTGAGAAAGTGTATCACTTTGTAAGAGATTGAATGAAAATGAAAGAAATAAAGAAAGAAAGAAAGAAAGAAAATTTATACCATTTTCGGATTGGTTAGTCTTAGGGTTTCCAACGTGATAGTCTGATCAGATTTTTGTTCTCGGATGTCGGAAAAGTGTTCGATTCGAATAAGTGATTTGTTTGATTTCGACTCGATTCGGATTTGTTTTCGCTATTCGATAGGTATTCGCCATTTGATTCGTATCTGTTTTGTTATCGATTCGTTTTGATTCGATACTTTCGTTTCCGATTGCTCTGCCTTCCGATTCGATTTGTATCCGACGCGCATTTGTCCATTCTTTGGCGTTAAGAATTCGCATTCCTTCAGTTTCTTTCCGTTTTTTCAGTTGGGGTCAGGTCTCCAGATCGGATTCCAACAAAAGGTGTTTCTTCTCTCGTGCAAAAGAGGATTTCTCAAGAGTAATTCAGATTTGGAAAGTAGAAGTACAATCAGAAAAGAAAATTATAGGATCTTTAAGAAAGATGAAGAGAAGTGAGTTTAGATCCTATTTTCAGAGCAACTCTAATACCATGTTAATATGATTGGTTTCCATGAAAATGAACAAAACTATTGAAAAAGAGAAATAAAGACACGAAAGTGAGAAGAGTAGGAGTTAAAAAATTAGTTACACATGAGTCTTGCCTTGCTTTATATAGACAAGGCTAAAGTCCAGCTCAGCAATCGTAGTAACTAACTCACTCACATGACAAAACACACAATTACTCTCAATAAAAGTAGTCTATTGTTGGATGATCATCAGTTGAGGTTGAGTATCGTGCCATGGCTCAAGCGTTTTATGAAATCATATGGTTTTTACAGCTACTCATTGAGTTTCATGTCACTAGTTTGACTCTTGTTTCTCTTTACTGTAACAATATTATAGCTATTCATATTGCCTCCAATCTCATTTTTCATTAACAAACGAAGCATATTGAGGTGGACTGCTATTTAATTCAAGACAAAATTCAGAGTCAACAACTCCATCCCTGCTATGTATCTTCCAAGAACCAGTTAGTTGATATTTTGACCAAGCCCATTGGGGTCGAGCATCAGCATCATTTACTGTCCAAGCTGGGAATGAAAAATGTTTTTCCTTCTTAGCTTTAGGGGGAGTATTGAGAGTAATTGTGTGTTTTGTCATGTGAGTTAGTTAGTTACTAGTTAGTTACTACGATTGCTGAGCTGGACTTCAGCCTTGTCTATATAAAGCAAGGCAAGACTCGTGTAAATAATTTTGTTAACTCTTTCTACTCTTCTTACTTTCGTGTCTTTATTTCTCTTCTTCAATAGTTTTGTTTGTTTTCTTAGAAATCAATCAGGTTAACCATATTTTCCACAAAGCCAAACATAAAAGTCATTTTAAAACCAATTTAAGTTATACCCAAAAAAAGCAACACCTCACAATCAACATATTTGGGACCTAACAAAGGGGTCATAGCATGTTTGACATAAAGTTGCTTAACTATTTCTCTGTTAGGTGAAGACACAACTTTGTTAACATCTCTCCACATTAGCTTTTTTTTTTCTGATAATTTCAAATTCTTTTGAACTCCTCCTAACCTACCATTCTAAGCCACTTTCTATGTTCTCTTTACTTTCCCAATTCATATGTAAAGTTGTTCACTTGAATGTTAGAGTTTCACTCGAAAACATAAAAAATATAAGATATAAGAGAATGGTGATACTAACATGGGAGAAGATCCAATATAGGTGACAGGAAGAAGTTGGATAGATGTACAACAAGAAGAAGAGTCCAAAATTAGGTTTTCTTGTTTTTATATTTATTAAATAATAAAAAATTACATAGAGAAAAGGGAATATATGACAGACACGAGACAAAAAT
The DNA here is from genome assembly GCA_027564335.1 of Erythroxylum williamsii. Lineage (NCBI taxonomy): Eukaryota > Viridiplantae > Streptophyta > Magnoliopsida > Malpighiales > Erythroxylaceae > Erythroxylum > Erythroxylum williamsii. The sequence continues at coordinate 53,700,062 of JANITW010000004.1, read as the reverse complement.
ATTAATATAATGTGATAAGTCACATCAATCATGTTAATTGAGAACTAAACATTGGGTTATTATCGCAACAAATTGAAAGTTGAAGCATTTTAGTAATATTTTCTAAAGTTCAGACTAGTATTGTAAAATTCAATAAAGTTTATGAATTTTTTACAATTAATCCTTAAAAATATACGAAGAATCAAGAATATATTGTAAGAACTCCTTAATTTTTATGTTATGTCACGTATTTTAACTAAACAGGTATAAATATTTCTTAAAATATTAAAAATTATAAAATAATTTAGAAGCTCAAAAATAATAAATAAGGCAAAATATGAAACTCTTCCTTACTTTTCAAATTCTAATTGAATAACTAATTCAAATTTTTGTAAACAAGATTTTTCAATTTTCTACAACAATTACACATAAGAGAAATTTTCCTTTACTTATCAAAATTTTAAGTCTGTTGAAAGAAAATAATGAAGTAGAAAAAGGGGATTTTAGGTTAAAAATTGTTAATTAAATTAAAATAACAAGTAAAATATAGAACTTAGTAATTTTAATAAATAAAAAGAATGTTTAAATTAGTATAGGAAGGAACATTCAATAATTTAAAAATTTTATTCCTTTTTAATGTTTAATTTTAAAACTTCACAAAATATTTTAAATTAATTTATATATGAAAGGATGATAATAGGATAAACTTATCTTTCTTTTTTTTATTTTTTATTTTTTATTATAGTTCTCAAATTATTTTCTCAATTCATTTGTCTAACAGTTTTAAGGTTAATTGAAAAAAAATCTCAAATTTTGTTCAATTTTACAATTGTAGCCCGAACTTAAAAATGTAATAATAAAATGTTAAAATATTCAATTTTTTTTAATTCTAGCCTGATGTTAGTCTGTTCGTTAAGTTCGCTAACATGGCTTACCACATGTCCAGAAATCCTAACTATTAATACAAGTCAGCCTAAATTAAGAGAAGAAGTGCAAATCAAGAAAATGACATCGTTTTATCACAATGATAAAATGGCATCATTTAAAGAAAATGAAATCCTAACAAAATTGTCATTTATTGGGTGCTTCCAGTTGTAGCTTCTGGATCTTGTGATAGTCGAGGTAGTTGCAGGGAGTTTGATGAATATTTTGCTCTATATCAACTAGATAAAAGGCCACATTGCATAACAATTACTTTCTTATAGTTTTCCCCTTTATGTCAATGAAAATCATATGTAAATTGAACAAAAATAGTTTGTTTCTTTGGAATCTAGTATCAACTTGTGTGAGGTTAAAATATTCATAATCGCTTTTCATAAGGATCATATATGCTTGTTTCTTTATTTTTATACACTGTGGAGTGGCATGAAAGAATTATATGACCTCTCTTTTGGCTCTAACTCCTTGATCACTATTGTCACATATATGAAGATCACTATTTTCAAAATAGAGATTTTGAAAACAAAGGGGGTGAGTACGGAGCGAGAGTAGCTTGGGGCTTCAGGAGGTTGAAGGCGTCTTCAAAATAAATAGATAACGAAAGGATGAGGCTGGGGCATCCGGAGGTTGAGGACGTCACCATAACAAACATATAACTGAAAACAAAGGGAGCATTGAACGAATATGAATTAGGGATTTCATTTTCTTCAAACAATGTCGTTTTATTGTTGTGAGAAAAAGACATCGTTTCCTTAATTTACATTTCTTTTCTTAATTTAAACTGACATGTATTAATAGTTAGTGTTTCTAGACACAAGACAAGTTATGTCAACGAACTTAACTAAAAGATTAACGTCAGGTTAGAATCGAAAATTTGAATATTTTATTGTCACATTTTGAAGTTTAAGTTATAATTACAAAATTGAAGAATGAGATTCTTTTTTGCAATTAACATATATTTTAATATAATTTAAAATGAGTAGAAACGAAAAGTGTAAAAAATGAAATAATATACTTGTGCTTACTAAATCTTTATTCAATTTCCTGAATACAATGTCATTTTCATTTTGAAATTGGAGTTCAAATGATATTTTCAATCTAAATTCTTATTGGTAATAAATTTTATAATTATTTTATTATATTCACAAATTTTAGCTAATCAATAATTAAAATAATATCTAAATATTATATTTTCTTGTTTTATTTTATATAATGTTTCAAGTTTTACGAATAGATATATCTAAATATTATATGATTTTAAAGAATATTTCATTTTATATTTTAAAAATATTCTTTCAATTATTATCATAACTTTATTTCATTTATATAGTGGGTTTTAATATTTTAGATATATTAGGAAAACAAAAAATTAAAAAGTACTATAAATTATAATCACTCTAAGAATCACTAAATATAATACAAAATGATTTGTATTGTTAAATATAATAATTATGATATATAAATAATTACAATGTGTATTATGGCCTTAAATTAACAATGCGTAATCCATATATTATGCGTTTTAATTTATAAAAAATGTTATCTCAATTAAACTGAATATATATATATATATATAATAAAATTTTTGAGAAGTCCCATGTTGTATGAAATGATTTATAGTTATTTATGATAACTATGATGTATAAATAATTATAAATTATATTTTCTCTCATATTAACATTAGGTAATATATACAAGTGATTGTATTTATATATAGTTTAATAAAGGAATATTAAAGAGTTTGTCGGATAATTCATTAATTAAAATATTATTATATTATGTCTTTACTCAATACTAGTCCAGATGTATCTCCCCCTTCGATTTTCCTTCCTTTGTTACTTGTCTCTCTTTGTAAGGCTCTTTTTCCTTTAGTTTACTTTGATGTGTTACTGACTTCTCTCTCTCTCCATTTAATTTTCCTTTTATTTATCTCTCTTTAGCTTTACAGTACACCTCTCTCTCTCTCTTCTTTAATTTTTTTCCCATCCTTTCCTTTCTTAAAGAGAAAAAGGCTCTCTCTTTACGCGTTGCTCTTTGTAATTCGGTTAGTCTTTCTTAACAATAAAAATTCGATGAAACATGAAAGGAATACGCAAAGAAAAAGAGAGAATAACTAAATAAGCAAAAGGGACATAAGCAAGATGCTGACATGGAATCCATGATCTCCATCCAATGCAAATATAAGAACAGGTACAATATATAAACATCTTGTAAAAATTTTCTAACTTTTAGAAGCCATAAATATTTCTAATTTTTAAAATTTTAGTTTTTGAAAAATTCATTATCTTAAATTTTAATTAAAAATAACGATAAAATATGTGTAATATAAACCAATCAAATATTAGAAAAATTAAATTAACTAGATTAAATTTGACTTAAATTAATATTTTTAAATAATTAATTTATATTAAATATAATTTAATTTAATTTGATTTTAAAAATTATGTTTTAATTAGTATATACATATATATATATTTAACCAAGAAAAAGATTATAAACAATACAAGAGAAGTCATAAAGATGAAAGCATAAATTTGTGTAATATTGGTAAGCATATAAAGAGACGACTAAATGGAAACACTTTATTCCTTGTCCCCCAGTCGATCAGGAAATCGTACAGAGTTCCCGATTCCGCAATCCGCATTCTCTCCGGAGGACGGTGAAAAACATTCATCCTCTCAGTCACTGTAGCCACCAATTTTCTAAGACAAAAGCGCACATAAGGCTTAGTTATAAGCTATAAAATTTTCATTTAATTTAGAAGTAGATTAGCTAAGCTATTCCTTGTCAGATTAAAAAATTAATATTAAAGTAAGACTTTTTTGTATGATTTTAGATTAGAACCTTATATATATAGAAAACCATATATTTCTACAAAATTAAGAGAACAAAGACTGAGTTGGGTTAGATACTGGTGCATTCGTCCTGCTTGTCAGCACATGCATTCCACTTTCCACTATAAATTCCACTTTCCAACCCAAAATTTTACCTGACTAGCAAGAAAAGCATAGCCCATCTTCTCCCATATATTTCACTACGAAAATCTTTCAGTCTCGAGACCATGAACTGCCTTAATATCACCTTACTTGCATATATTTATAATTGGACATAGATACATAAATAGATAGATAGAAGATTATGGGGGGTATGTGGCTAAAAAGTCAAATTAAACCACTCAGCTCCTGTATCACAATCTTTCATTCATCCTCCACCAAGCTAAGAAACCAACATCTGCGCTAGTGTTCCTTCCTTCATCTTAGACCAAGTTAAGTTTCCTTTTCACTTATATTTCAGAATAATCAATTCGAGTAGAAGATGAGAGCAGGAGGTAGCACGGTGCAGGAAGCTCTAACGGCAGAGGCAGCTAGTGTCGTGAAACAAGCTGAAACTCTCGCTAGACGACGAGGCCACGCGCAAGTCACTCCTCTCCATGTAGCAAACACCATGCTCGCAGCTTCCTCAGGCATTCTGAGAACTGCTTGTCTGCAATCACACTCCCATCCTTTTCAGTGCAAAGCACTAGAGCTTTGTTTCAACGTAGCGCTTAATCGCCTTCCAGCCTCCACGGCCAGTCCCATTTTGGGTACTCACTATCTTCAATACCCTTCCATCTCTAACGCTTTGGTTGCAGCTTTTAAGCGTGCTCAGGCTCATCAACGGCGTGGTTCTATTGAGAGCCAACAACAGCCTCTCCTAGCTGTGAAGATAGACTTAGAACAGCTTATTATATCTATTTTGGATGATCCTAGTGTTAGTAGAGTAATGAGAGAAGCTGGTTTCTCTAGCACCCATGTGAAAAGCAATGTTGAGCAAGCTGTTTCTTCAGAAATGTGTTCTCAAAGTACTCCGTCTTCTGTGATTAGCAAAGCAGAAGAAAGCAATTTTATAGACCTTTCTCATCAATCCCAGCCTCCTTTGAATTTAGCTGGAATTCAGGCGAGTAAACCAAAGACTTTAGATCCAATTAGAGATGAGGACATTGGGAACGTTATAGACAATTTAATGGAAAAGAGAAGAAGAAGTATTGTAGTAGTAGGAGAGCGCCTTAGTGCGATAGAGAGTGTCGTTCAAGGAGTGATCGACAAGATTCTCAAGGGAGATGTTCCCGAAGCTTTGAGGGAAGTGAAGTTCTTAACATTTTCAGGATCTTATTTTAGACACCTATCTAGGGTCGAAGTCGAACAGAAACTCGAAGAACTTGCGGTACACGTGAGAAACTACGTGGGCAAGGGCATCGTCCTAAATTTAGGAGATCTTAAATGGGTTACTGAGTGTAGGTTTAGTAGTTCAAGTGACAAAAGAAGCCCTTATTTCTGTCCTGTGGAGCACATGATAATGGAGCTTGGAAAATTGGCCTGTAGAGTAGGAGATAACAATGGAGGAATTTGGCTCATGGGAATTGCCACCTTCCAAACATACTTGAAGTGTAAATCACGATATCCATCGCTCGAGAGTCTTTGGGATATTCATCAAATTACCATTCCTGCTGACAGCCTGAGCTTGAGTCTCATCACAGACAGGTAAACTGGGGGTTATGTTTGATTTACAATTTTTTTAGCACCAATTTAATAGTTGCTTCTGCACCGAGAAACGCGTATATATTTCTTTATTAGACAAAAGGATCTACTACGTGTTTAACAGTTTGAAGGACACCGAACAAAGTCTTTATTTTCTTTTTCACTTTACACTTTTATTTTATCTTACTTAAAATATAAGCTAACCATTTAACTGTGCTCTTACTATGTTAAAAGGTAAAAAGAGAGCTTATGTAGAATACAGTCATGGTTTTAGAGAAATTGTAAACTAAGATGTGTGAGAAGGTCTTTAACTCAATGGCATGATCCTTGACTAATTTGAGTCTTTTTTTCGTAAAAAAAAAAAAAAAAGAGTTCGAGAGAAGACTACAAATTTTATTTTCATTTTCCTTGGTGGCTTTTGCAAATGTGCATCATCCTTATCTACTTCTAATATCAGTGACCTTGAAAGTCAGTCAACCAGCAGAAAAGCTGAAAAAAGTTCTGGCTGGATTATAGTTGAAAATGATGAAGAGAAGCAGCTAACTTGCTGTTCTGACTGTACGCCGAAGTTTGAGATTGAAACTCGTAGCTTCCGGAGTAGTAATACTTCCAGAAGTGGCTCCAAAAGTTCTACCCTTCCTGTCTGGCTTCAGCAATACCAAGTTGAGAGCAACTTTAATAGCATTGACGATGATAAGGTAAGGCTTATGAACAAGCAATTACGTACACAACTCTCTTACGGCTATATTGCCAACTTATAAATTTTCAACAATGTATAAACTGCCATAGAGTGCTTATGCTTCTTACTTTTCCTCTCCTAGGATTGTGTCTCAATCAAAGATCTCTGCGGAAGGTGGAACTCAATTTGCAGTTCAATCCACCAACGGCCCAGTTCATCCGAGAAAGCCCTCACAGTTGCTTCAGTCTCACCTTCTTCTTCTACTTCTGGCTTCTCGTATGAGCAACAATGCACCAATTTGCACCAAAACCACCTCGATTGGCCAATGCTTGAAGCCAAGCAATCATGGAGGGACCACCACTTCTGGATCAGCACAGATACCAATACTAGCGAGAGTATGATAGATCCCAGTTTAAGATTGTACATTCCAGAGCATAAAGATCATTTTAAACGGCTTCCTTTCGCTTTAGATCCTAAATCTGCTCCAAATTCAACTTCCTCTGCTGATGTCATGGAGGAGGAGAAACTCCACCAATTCAAGGAACTAAATGCTGAGAACCTCAAAGTCTTATGCAACGCACTACAAAACAAGGTTCCTTGGCAGAGAGATATAATCCCTGAAATAGCGAGCACGATCTTGCAATGCAGGTCTGGTATGTTGAGAAGAAAGGGAAAGGTGAGAAGTAAGGAAGCCAAAGAAGAAACATGGCTATTATTTCAAGGAGTGGACGTGGACGCCAAAGAAAAGATAGCTAAAGAATTGGCTAAACTTGTTTTTGGCTCACACAGCAACTATGTCTCAATTCCTTTAAGCAACTTCTCGTCTCCAAGAGCAGACTCGAGAGAAGATTGTAGAAACAAAAGATCAAGGGATGATCATAGTTGCAGCTTTATCGAGAGATTCGCTGAGGCAGTGTCAATTAATCCACATAGGGTGTTCCTATTGGAAGATGTTGAGCAAGCAGATTACTGCTCCCAAATAGGCTTCAAGAAAGCAATTGAGAGCGGAAGAATTGTCAGTTCCAATGGCGAAGAAGTTGGTCTTCGTGATGCTATCGCCATATTGAGTTGTGAAAGCTTTAGCTCGCGATCAAGAGCTTCTTCACCTATCAATCAGAAAACAGACAGATCATCCAAGGAAGACAAGGTTTCTGGTGCTTTCATGGATGAGGCAAGCCCTTTTGTCTCACTGGATTTGAACATCTCCATTGATGATGATCGTAGTGGAGAAGATGAATCAATCCACGACATCGGCTTTGTTGAATATGTAGATAGGCAAATTACATTCAAAATTCAACAAGTATGAATATGTCTCAGTAATTACTGCCTCCCCATTTTCTTTTTCTTCTTCTTTTCCCCTTTTTGATAGGAAAGTTCTTCTGATTTCACTAAATTTCTAGGAGTTGGTTTGTCTTGTATCATCACATTGTATGTCATAACCCACTGCCTTCCTTGATTATTGAACTGGATACACTGCACAGAGCATTTGGTCCAATTTCAATTGCAGAATGTCCTCTTTCTTCACGATAATTTATATGAAATATCTAACTAAGCAAACATTTTCCAGTCCCCTGTTCTCCACTTATGTTCATGTTCCCTTCCTTTAATTTTTAATAAACTTCAACGTAATGGTTCTATACTCAGTTTCATGTATAGACCATGGTTCTGCCGGATTCTGGTTGAACTGATTGTTGCCATTCTGATCCATGATTCCGATGTTCGCTGAAGTGATTCCAA
>JANITW010000004.1:53674996-53690994 GCA_027564335.1 Erythroxylum williamsii | reverse complement strand
GGATATCCAAAAACCCGAATAACCCAATGGATTTGGATATGGGTAGTAAATCGTAAAAACCGATGGATATGGATATGAATATGGGTTGAGTCATAAAAAATGGATATGGATATGGGTTGAGTAAAACCCGAACCGAACCCTACCCATTACCATCCCTTGGTGCAACATACTTGTCCTTTTGAACCTTTTAATTAATAGAACTGAGGTTCGTAAAATGAAACATGGACGTTTTAAGGTCTCAAATTGTATACTTTTTGAACAGTAGTAAACATTAGACTTGTGGAATTCTAGATTTAATTTTGTAAAAGGAGATTGTAGTTATCCAAATTATTAGAAGAAAAAAAAAGATGTAGGGGGTAAATCTTGATTTATCTTTTTTCTTACGGAGGATACGAGGGGGGGGGGGGGAAAAAAACAAAGAAAAAGGCTCACCCATTTAGGTAGTTACTTGTTTCCAGAGTTGCTGGCACAGAGTTGCTGGCACAATTAAGCATATTCTTTCAATCGTAATAATTCATTTAACATGAATTCTGTGATGAAATCCAATTCATTTGGAAATGCATTCCAAATTATTTGGTTTTAAACATTGTATTTTAATTAATCATACAAAATTTTAGAACTTATTTCCATACTTATATTTGAGTTTTGTTGCATTTTTCATTTTAATAAAGCAAAAAATAAAAATAAAATTACTGAGATCAGTAGTAATATCTTTGGAACGACTTTGATTTATTTAGTAGTACTTATCATCTTTCTACAAATTTGTGGATTTCAAACCCTGTAAAAGGTTCAATTATCTAAAAATAATAATCAAGATAAAATTCGTTCACATAAAGATGTAGCATCCTAATCTAAGTTTCAAGTAAACTTTACAATTAATAAAAGTTGGATTAAAAATATTTCTTTAATGAAAGCATATGAAAGGAGATAACTCAAGATAAGTTTTGATAACCACTATCATAATTACTTTCAGTTCTCACTAATTTGAGTATTAGAATATCTTTGTCGAAAACAAGCTCAGTCCTAACATTTTATAGGCCCGACGTAAAGTAAAAAGAACAACCTTAATGAATATAAATAACGATATAAATATAAAATAAAAATCAACTTGATATATTTTAATATTATATTAATAAAAAATATTGTTGTTAATAAAAGTTAGAGCATATATCTGTAACAAATTGATCTCAAATATTTTTAGGTTTAATGTGCATGTGTGTATATTTATCATTCTCTAACTTGCATAAATGTATACATATAAAATAAATACAATAAAAAAAATATAAAAGAGAAATATAAAAAGAACTTGTTCTTTTCTTTTCAGTAATAAGATTGAAATAAAATTATTAAACTACCTAATTGATAGTTGGAACGAAATCCTTTTTACCTTATTCAATAAAGCTTGAAATTTAGAATAAGAAAAACAATCACGAACTTTTTCTTTTCAAATTTTACAAAGAAAAATATCAAGAAACTTTTTTAATATATATAAACATCTTCAATCAGATTTATTGACTTCTCAAATTTTACCTTTTTTAATAAATAGACTTTTAAATGTTTAACTCTTTTAACAAATAAATTTATTAACTTTTTAATTTCCAATTTTTTAATAAGTGGACCGCTATAAATCGAGGCTTTGGGAAAGTGCCCTTTTTGTCATTACCTAGGCCGGCACTGGTCAAAAACATTTTTAATACTTTTAACAATTATTTTTATAAGTATGCAAACTTGATGCCAAATATCCAACACAAATATGCTTGAAATTCAGTCTACAACAAATAGCCATAGTTTTCAAACATATATAGTTAAGTTATTTTTTAAATATAGTTAAGTTATTTTTTAAATTTAGTTATTGGATGAAACTTAGTGAAGTTACATGGCATTTTCTATAAATATGTATATCCAACTTAATTAAGGGTTTATAGAGTAGTCTAATTGTTGTCACTTTCTTTCAAATTAATAAATAATAATTCAAGTTTTTGCTTAATAGAATAAGATGTTAAAAGAAAATTTATATGTTTTCCTATAACACAATTTATATAAATGAGTGATAGATTTTGTTAGACTTGTTTGAACTCTTTATTCTAAATAAAATAGTAAAAATATCATAGTCTTCAACGTACTGAAAACTTTGATAATGTTTAGTTTTAAAACAAACATTTCTCATATGAATGCCATTTAAAGAAATAATAAGCATATGATATAATGAATAAATTGGATGAATAATATCTTACTTACTTAATGTAAAATATATCTACTTTAGAAATGTATACGTATACCATATATTATTTATAGGTTCATTTTACATGAAGTTCAACTTGATGCTAGAAAGACAGAAGTATTAGTTAATTTCTATAAACTTTTAGAGCAATTTTATTCGTCAAACTTTAAGAACTTATCTTTAAAATTTATCTATTCACACGGTAATTTTTATGTTTAAAATGAAAAAGGAGTTGTACTTGTAAGGTACAAAAATAAGAGTATCTGGGATTTGTTTAAGTGATAGGAAGGTAATTAAAACCCAAATTGCGTTCAGAAAGCAAACGCATTATTTGATTCCAAGATGAATTTCTTGGCTAATGTAAAAGGAATATTATTTCGTTTTTACTTTATAAAAATCAAGAAAATAGATAGTAAGATTGGAATAAAGAATATGAAACAAATATTCTAATTTTAAGAACTGAATTTAGTCTACTTTTCATTGAGTTAAACATAATTTTGCTGACTTGAAATTATATGATATAATAATATTCATAAAAACCTGGTATTTCAATCCTACTTAATGTTACTTTACTTGTCAGGGCTGGGAATAGAAAAAGGTGAAATAACCTAGCTAGCAATGAACGAGGTTGGCTCCTGCTAGTGCTATTTTTTTACTGGACATGAATGTTCGGAAAATGTGCGAAGTAAGATTGTTAGGTATGACCCATACCACAGGGGTTGCGCTTGTGCAAAGGAGAAGCAACTTTTCTGCTTTAGAAGGCAAAAGCAAAATCTTTCCTAAGAAATATCAAAAGGCAGCACTACTTTTCATGCTTTGTGACGCATTTTCCAAAAAGAATAACCTTTTTCCGTCTTCGATTTCGTAACCCCAACATTCTCCTCTTCAGAATAGCATTAAAAGTTTAAAATAAAATAAAATTTAAAAAAAACTATAAGAGGATAAAAACATCCCTAAGCATCTCTTCTGTGAACCTTAAAGATGTTGCTGCTTTAACATCATTATCTTGAGAACTTCAAATTAAAATTCAGAAGGGAATTTGTCGCTACTTACTTTTATAAAGATCAATGCATTATCTGGGACACGAAAGTGGGCATTGATTAGTTGTAAAATCCTGTTTCAACTTTCACTTTTGCTCTTAAGTCTTTTTCTTCGTTCACATTACACTACTAGATTAGTCTCTGTTACATGTTTTATTTTATTGAAAAAATATATAGCAAATTTTATCTTAGTTTGAAACATTTTATTTTATAATACATTTCTCCATATTGTGTTTTTATTTGTTTTAATTATAAGTTTATTTTGTTCAAACTTATCGGTTTCATTATCACCTTGTTTAATCTCTAAATGGAAGAAGCCTTCATCTTAGACTGCCTTTTCACTTTATCATCTTTTTGTTTCACCCTTTACAAATTTACTTCCTTTTTAATTACCTTTCAACAAATGAGTCATGTCTTTGCCTGATGGAGCGCCAACATCTTATCACTTTCTAAAAGCACATGATTTATATCAAATTAGAGGAGGAGAGTGCTTCCGGAACCCTAGTAGGTTTAATGTTTACTTGTTAGGTAGCCGCGATGTTAGAATAAGAGTAATAATTCTCGAGTCAAACAAAATTTTAAACCTTTTTGGTTGAGTGATTTCCCAATATCACGAATATAAAGACGAGTACAAAAAAGAGTTTGAGACAATTTCATTTCTTCATGTATATACTTGAAAGATCTTTACCATCTATACCAGGAATGTTTAAATAATTCAAAGCTAGCATCTGAAAGAGAATATTTGGAACTCATACATAACCTTGGAGCAATTTTAAAGGGCACCTTGGAAGTTAAGAAGGATAATTAAAGGTTCAATGGAATGGCCATAGTCCTCCCTTTTAAGGGTATGGAGCAAATATTTGTTGAACCAGTCATGCTTGTAAGATTTGTTGGTAATCACGTAACGAGTATCCGATTAATAGACCCTCCTGCGGTAAACACTGGCTACGTAGCAAAAAATTGATAATAGTACATGGAATGGAATCTAATTTGCCCTCAAAAGCAGGAAGTGAAGATAAAGTTATGTGCATGATTTAGAAAAGAGATTATGTAATAATAAATAGCCAAAAGTTGGTGTCCCTTTTAAAGCATTAAAGCTCTTCGCTTTTTCACTCCTTGTGGCTGATATTTAACCCTTTCTAATCCAACCTAAATTATTTGATCTTCAGTATTCAACTTTTCTTTCATTCACCTTTCCCCACTTCTGATAGATTGTGCGCAAAATCCTTGCTCAATCAACAATCGTGAAAAGGTAAACATACACATGGTTAATCAGAGGTTGGCTCACAAGGAGCGCAGTCATAGTTCACTCTTTAATTGCTTCTTAGAACCAGACTTGGGGATTCCGAGAACCGTGGCCATCGAATCCAAATATCATACTTGTATAGAAGGCATGATTTTCTTTTTCATACAAATTAAGAGGCCTGCAGGCTATTCCATGCCTCCAATAAAATTATTATATATGATTCAAGTTTTTATTCATAAGATCACTACGGGACTCTTTTGTTAGGAAATTAACCGTGATCAAATTATAGGCACCGTAGAAATTTTTTTTTTTTCAATTTTCAATCTGTTCTTAGAATAACCTGAAAAAATTAAATTTGGATAATAAAATATGAAAGTGTACCTGATTTGATATTCCTATTGTCATCCTTTTGAAAATTTTTTGATGTGCCGACGAGTTGCTCTCATATCAACCTTTAACAGTATCCATAGAGTAGTCACTTAACTCTTTGAGAGAAATTAGCAAGAGTGTTAGTTCTTTATGTTTATTCCTATTTATAAAAAATACATTAGAGTTTTTAATTTCTATTAAAGTTAAATACATCAATTATAATTAAAGTCTAACTTTATTTATAATTAATTTAATTTTAATAAAATCAAATATCTCATATTTGATCTCTAAAGTTTCTCAAACTTTATAATTAAGTCCAACTTAATTGAAATTGATTTCTCTCTTTTAAACTGCTCTTTATGTGTGACCAATTAGGTTCTTAATATATTGATAATGATTATAAATTATAATTAGAATTAAATAAATTAAAACTTCTTTTGATTTATCTTTAATTCTCTAATTAAATAATTTATAACAATACATCAACATTGACGTTTAGCAACATGTCATGATCACCTAAATATTATGAATGTTAAAGTTGTTTGACTTAACTTGTCCAAGCATGGTTATGGTGTATAATTGAATCATTTCGTCATCCAATGTTCCAATTGGATAGAGTATAGATATATCATCTACTCTTTTGTATCCAAGCATAATCGTTCCTACTAATTAGTAATTGATTTATAATTGATATTTGAAAATAACTTTTTAAATGTCAAATCACTCTGGCTAGAGAATTCCTTAAATCACTACTAATCAAAAACAGTAGAACTCTAATTATTTTAATATGACGAATCTTTTATTGACTTACTCAACTGTCTTTGCATGATTTATGCTGCATCCAATTACTACCAATTGAATTATCTTAAGATAGTTCATAAGTAGTATTAAAATATAGTAATTCTCACATAAGATACCTTGGTAATCTCAAGTCTAATGATTAATTATACGACCATCATAATGAAGAAATCCCAAACACATAAGTAATATTTTGTTTGAAATACTCATAATCGGGTTAGTTTAGTGAATTTATTCTCTAATAAGCACTCATAAATTACTTTAAGTATATCCATAATTTAATTTATGAGATCAATTAATTTCTTCATAAGAAAGAAACATAATTGTGCTACTTTTATCGTTTTATCAATATCTTATCTTGATGAAACTACAAAATGGAAAATTTAGGAATAATAGATAAATGCAAATTGAATTTCATAATTATAATTTCATCATAATTTCAATTACATAGTGATTATTCTAGGGATTTTACCTTTAGTATTAAAACATCAAATGTAATTAACATAATATAAAAAGATAAAGAATGCCTTTATTAATTAAATAATAATGTTATACATTAAAATTGCAACTAAAAGGGCATAACTAACAATCTCCCATTTGTAAAGTCAATCGCCTATGAATCTAATACCGTATCCTTACATATGTCAATCATGTCTCTTCCTGGACAATGACTTAGTGAGAGGATATACAAGATTCTCTTCAGTGAGAAATCCCTCTAATGTTATTCCTAAAACTTCCTGAGTACAGGTTTAAACTATTGATTAGACTTTGGTTCCTTTATTTATGTAATGATACCATTATTTTCATAATACAATACTATAAACTCAACAATGCTAGTAACCACTCTAAGTTCAGTAATGAATTTTTTGATCTAAACTGCTTCCTTTTCCACCTTTTATACTAAAATATAATATGTCTCGATCGTGGAATCAAAAATTGTTGGTTATTTGGAACTCTTCCAACTTATTGCACCACTATTCAGAGTGCAGAAGTATCATAACTGTGATCTACTATCATCTAGATCTGACTAAAAACTAGCATTTGAATACTCTTGAATGCACAGTGCAACTCCCCCATAGACGAGGAAAACATCTATAGTCCTTCTTAATTACTTTAAGATGTTTTTTCATAGTTTTATAGTGACACTTACCTAGATTGGCTTAAAACCTGCTCGTTATGCTCAAAACATATAAGACATCTGGTCTAGTGCATAACATCACAAATATGATCGATCCAATTGTCAAAGCATATGGAACATAATCCATTTTATCTCTCTCTTCTTGTGTCTAAGGACATATACTCTATGAGAGAGACATCCTATAAAATATAGGTAAGAATCCCCTCTTGGGGTTCTCTATGCTAAACATCTTAGTACTTCATCTATGTACGTGGATTGAGATAACTTAAGCAACCTCTTTGATCTATCTATATAGATCTTTGTTCCCGAAATATAGGCTGCTTCTTTCATATCCTTCTTAGAGAAGTTTATGGATAACCAAATCTTTATAGATTAAGGCATTAGTATGTCGTTTCCAATTTAGCGTATTAGGAAAATGACAACACTCCCACTAACCTTCTTATAGACACATAGTTTATCCGCATTTTTTATAAAATCAAATTCTTTGACTATCTTATCAAAATGGATATTCCAACTTTGTGACGCTTGATTAAGTCTATAAATAGACTTTGCAACTTATATACTTGATTAAGGAACCCTTTAGGCTTAAAATTCTCTCTGGTTGTGTCATATATACAACCTCAAACAAATTCCCATTGAGAAATGACGTTTTGACATCTATCTGTCAGATTTCATGATCACAATATGTGGCTATAGCCAATAAGATCCTTATGGATTTAGTATAGCTACTGGCTTTTATCAAAATCAACTCCTTATTTTTGTTTGTAACATTTAGACACTACCTTTGCTTTGGAGGTATATACATTACCATCTATGTCAGTTTTTCTCTTAAAAATCCACTTGCATCCAATTGGTGTAGTATCATCAGGTGCATCCTCCAAAGTCCATACTTGGTTAATGTTCATAAATTCCATTTTAGATTTCATGGCTTCATTTCATTTTACAGAATCATTGTTAGACATTGGTTCTTTAAATGTAGTAGGGCCATCATGTATAAGAAATACATTATCCTTCCAATTTCTTAATATATAGATCTAATCTAATGGGGGATGACATATCTTACTAGTTTGTTACAAACTAGGTGTCTCTTAAACCTTCACTTGTACATCATATGTATCAACTTGAGGTTCTTGTTCCATTTCGATGTGAACTTGTGGCTTTTGAACTTTTTTAAGTTCTACCTTAGTTTAATTATTTTATTACTTAGGTGTTGGCGATAAATCTAAAGGAACATAGAATTAGATAACTTGAAAATATTGCGTTATATAAAATCTATGTAATTTGTGATTTATCTGAATTTATTATGAATTATAGATGAGAATAAGATTATTATGAGAATTTTGGTTATATGAAAAATTATATACCATGTGTGGTGAATTTTGTGATAGTTATTGAATAATGGAATTATGCAATGATGAAATAAGATGATGTGACATGATGATGTTGAATTTATGAAATATCAAGAGAATAAAAATGAAATTGTGGTTAATGGCTTGCCTAGGTAGATTTATATATAAGTCTTGATATTTATACGATAAAATTGAGATTGATTATTAGACACGTGTTGGGATATTCTAAGAGTGGGGATATCTTTAGTGATTTATTTTAGTATTCTAAGTGTGGGGATACCCAGAATACTTCCAAGAGTGGGAAGTGTCCTGTATGATTTATTTAATGAGACCCGTTATTCCAGGAGTGGGAATGCTTAGGATATTTCTAAGAGTGGAAAGTGTCTTGCATGCTAGCAAACCATTAGATATAAGTCTACTAGGTTAAGCGAGGCCTTAAAAGATTAAGAAAATAATTAAATAAAAATTTTATGATAGAAGCATGGATTAAGAATAATAAATAAACATAATAAATGCAAAATTGTGATATGAATTACGATGCGATGCCATGTATGTTTCGTTTGAATTTATATTTATTGTGTATTGTATGAAGCGTACATTCTAGTTACCCCTTATTGAGTTGGCAGCTCATTCCTTGCCTATTATATTTTTTTCATAGGAACAAATCTTAGTTAGATTTTGAAGTAAGTTGGAGTGTTATATTAAGGTAAATGGAATTAGTGAAGTTGTTTATGGAAAGAGAAAGCATTTGGAGGAACTGGAGCTACAAGAGTCTATGTCCAATCTAACCTGAGAGAGAAAACCTATAAAGTGTGAGGTCAGAGCCCCGGTTGGTCATCGAGTTGCTAATGACATTAACCTAGTTGCAGGGCATATCATTGTCTTGATTCCAAGACGATAGCTTTCCATCTGGATCTTGAAGGTTAGCTTAGAAGGCGATCATCCTGAGCACGTAGTCATTTAAAGAGTGATTCAGAGATCTCACTCATCATGACAATGACACTAAGGGCAATAACAATGATAATAAGTTAATCAACTTGTGTGTTCCCAACAGTATTGGCATTTTTTATACACAAAAAAGGAACCCCTTACTTCACCATTACATCTTCAAACTTCGGTAAGAGAACTATAAAAGTTAAATAATTTAAAGAAAAACACGAAAATATGAAGCTAGCTTCTAAAAGATTGGTTGAAGGACAGAAACAAAAGAAAAAAAAGAAGATTCTTGCTTGCAAAGAAAATTGTTTAGTGAAGAAGTAAATAAGTTGCTTGCTTTCAAAGGCCAATCAAGTTGGATAAATATGTGGTGTGGCCCTATAGAAATAATAAAATAGATCAATTGTGTTTTTTTTGGACAAAGGGTTAATGAAAATGGCTCGTCAAGTTTGTTTTTGTATGTTTAGAAAACCTAAGGATTCTTTTTCAAAGAGTTCAAACAATAGGGTTCAATTTGATTTTGATGTAAATGTTTTAGTCTTTTTTTTTTAACTCTTTTGCCTAAGTTTAAATGATTTGACTTCCTTCCCCATACATAAAATTGAACCTAAATAATTAATGTTGAAAGAAATTCTCTTTTCCATATCTTAAGCTCATGAAATTTGTTATCACCACTTTATTTCTTTTCCTTTCACCAATCTTTGCAAAAAGTGATTGTTTTCTTTTACTTAGGAAGCTTTTAGTTTATGACCAGTATAAAAAAAATTCATAATTAGTTTTTTAGGAACAACTGCTTTTCCTTATTAGGGTATGGTTTTGATTTTATTTTTAAAATATTCGAATAAATCAAGTCTTTTTAATCTTTATCATATATTTTTCCCTTTTTTCTTTTCTAATGGTCATAAAATATATCTCCATTCCTTTAAAGCATATTACTTTAGCAATTGGAAATCAGTTAGATTAATTTTAAACTTTAAAACCTTCTACAAACTTGTATTTGTAATGCACTTAAAAGATCATTGAGTTTTAACTAAATGAAAAAAATCACTCAATACTAAAATTTTTAATTGATTCATGCTTTGTCGTTACCTAATTTCAATGAATTCTATTCCTAACAGAAAGAAACTTCCTTCAAAATTCTAGAATGCTTTGTGTTGGACTCCAAGCAATAACACTCATAAGATTAATGAGATCATTTAACCAATATGGCTTATTAGGAGAATCAATGAATGCATCAAAGATGCACTTGCTAGTACAAATACATGTGAAAATTCTTAATTGGCTAGTTCAAACCACTCAAACGATAATGATGACTTAAAGAAAAGTTGCACACAAAATTTAATATGGAAAGTCTCTAGTGTAAAGGTAAAACTAAAGGACAAATTGACAATAAATTCACTAAATCAAATAGCAATGTACAAGCGATAACGGTTTTGAGCTATCTCACTCAAGAACAATTCACAAAACAATTATAGCAAATCTCACACTTTTTAGCTCTTTCTCTTTAAGCTCTCCAAAATACTTCTAAGATAATATATATATACACCAATACTACTCCCAACTAATCCAAGAAAACAAACTTTAATAAAATTGTAGTTAACCAGGTACCTACTAAGAGATAGGCTGTTAATAAAAAAGATAAGAGCAAAAGTTGTAAAGCCATGTAAGCTTGGTAGGAGGTTACACCGAATGTTAGCACCAGGCAAGAGAGGATGATACAGGAATGGCTTAATATCCAAAAATTCTTGAAGAGCATGGTGTCATAAATATCAACAATTCACCCTTTTTTAGCAACCCAATAGTAGGAAAGCTCAAACTCGTGATGGGTATTTTAAAAGCTGGAGGACCAGATCACTGATTCAAAGGAAGTTGGATGAGAGTTGAACTATCTCTCCTTCCTCAGCACTTTGGTAATTCTTTACAAACAAGTTAACAATGTGATGTGTAAATGTGATGACTTTTATCCTAATGTGTAACTCTCTGATTATGTATTAGAAGGTAGTCTTGAATAGTTAGGTTACAATACCTACTACTAGGAATTATTGTAATTTTGGTAAGGTGATCCTTGTTATAGACATCTTGTGGGATGATAAGTCTTAGGTTGCTGTTATGGTTATGTAGGCATGGGAAACAATTATAGGGTACCTCATGCTCACATGTTAGGTTTCTTTTATATAAATAAGGGATTGGCACACTCACAAATCTCTTGATTGTAAATACCATTATTTCTAAATGCACTGAATTACCAAAAAAAATTGTAGTTAAACAATAATATTTATACTATGAACATCTTCTATCTTCATGTGTTTTTTTTTTTTCATATATGACTTTTATCTCTTATCAAACTTTCAAACTTTAAAAAGATAAGATTTTTAATATGCATATGGAACATTACCATATATGGGGAATATATCCCTCAAAACTTGACATTGCTTTGATACACAATCCTAGTAACTTACATGATCAGTAGACACGATCATTTTCTTTACTTATATGGTCATATCTGACTTATCAGAAGCATGCCTATCCAAAGCATCGTCCTTCAACTAGGACGTGCTTACAAAAGCTTACACATGCATCCATATGGCCTTGTTCATTATTAACATAGGCTTGTGTAACTAGATAAGGGCAAATGCTTTATAAATAGCTTTAACTAATTGGTTTTTGTCTTAAATATGCTCTATCTTTGTTTCTTTTGATCCATGAAGACAACTAACACTTCCTAAGCCTAGATTTAGTGTAATTGATCTAATGAATATTTCTAAAATAAGGTTGGACCTATAAAAATCTCCCCCTGTATCCCATTTTAGAGGAGAAATCAACCACCCCATTCATCATTTAAAATTTAGTTTGACGAGCTTACTGCTCAAGCTTACTTCTAAGAAATACCTTTGTCAACATGTTGGCACCATTTTTATCCATATGAATCTTCTTTAATTTCATTAGTTTCTCTTCAATAAGTGGCGTTAACGAATGATACCTAACATCAGTATGCATGGTGCGGGAACGATATATGAAAATTTTCCTCAAATTCATGTCCAATTATCAGAGAAAATGTTTAAACTAAATCATCTCCTTACCAGATTCCATGGCTATAATGTATTCCACCTTAATAGTAGACAAAGATATACACTTTTACAACTCAGGTTGCCAAGGAATGCCTCAACAAGTAACTGATGTGAGTGTATTTACGTGTTGAGTGTTAATATTATTAGTTATATTTGTGGTACTTTTCGTTCTTGGTTTAACAGTTTAGTTTAGTTTTTAGGCAAGTTTGATGTTTTGTTAAGTGTAAAGGAACAAGGGAGTAAGCTAATAAAAGTTAGTGAAAGAAACAAGGAAAATGGATTTGGTGTGATCGTGAGGGAGAATGGTACGATCGCGAGTCAAGTAAGGTGCGATCGCACTCAAGACTTTTACGCTTCGGGTGCGATCGCAAGTCAAGTAAGGTGCGATTGCTTTTAGGACTTTTGACCAGAAGATAGGCTATTCACTTATAGGTGCGATCGCAATACGCAACTTCAGGGGGAATTCTGACGTTTCCTCACATGTTTTAATGAATGGTGAATGGTTAAAAGAAGTCTTCAACATGTGAGAACGTGGGGGGAGTTGTTACAATTCAATGGATGTGGACAATCATAAGAGCACTATTGAAGTTAATATAAAAGGAGGGCCAAAGAGGAGAGAAAGTAGGATGAAAGAGAAAACATAAAAGGAAGAAGAAGGAAGAGAAAAGTGAGGAAGGAGCTCTACGTCTTCATTTTGTTTTAGTTTTTTTTAGGTTACTTATTATGAGTGTTGCCTAGTTTCTTATCTTAAAGATTGTTTCACTCTTTAAGGTGAATCTTGTTTTCTGAACTTCTACTATGCATGGTTTGTTGTTCTTATGAATAGTTTCTAGTTGATCTTAATGGGAGTTGAGTTCTTCTTTTAAACTATGCAAATATAACTTACATTAGTATATAAGTTTTATTCCTCAAACGTTATGCAATCCATCTTTGTTTTATTTATATCTGAATTGAGAAATTTGCATGTTGATAAAACATAGTAGGTAATTCAAGCTTGAGAGAGAAGAATTACTTCTTAAGCAAGTTGGGGTAGCAGAATATTAGGATTAAGATTAATCTTAGCAGGAGCTAATAATAATTTTTGAGATCTTTAATCTTGTGATTTTGTGAAATCAATTTCTTTTCATGTAGAATTAGTTGTCCAGAAGGTTTAATTGTGAATGTTATTTTTTTTATCACTTTTAATTCTTAAATCTCTTTATTATTAACTTAAACAATTTGGAAATAATCGTTAGTGGTGCTTAGCATAAATCCTCGTGGGAATGATAACTGTACTATAATTACCTGTATGCTTGCAGTCAAGATCCAAGTGCGTTTTATTTCATTTTATAACTCATCAAGTTTTTGATGCTTTTGTCGGGGATTTATTTAACATCATTTTAAAGTTCAATTATAGGTCGATTTAAGTAGTTCATTTCTATACAGGTGTATGTCCGGGAGAAAAACAAGAAATTCGACGAAGCCTTTGGTTGAATTTCACGATGAAGTTACTCGTTTGGAAACAGTTCTATGTTAAGCTGCTGAAGACACTCAAGTGGTTGAAACTAAAATACCAGAAAATATCATGGCAGAGGAACAAAGAACATTGATGGATGTGGTTAGGCTTGGATTTCGGCCAAATCAACAAAGTGTGACACGACCTGCTATGATAACAAATAATTTCAGGATTAAACCAACTTTGCTGTAGATGTTACAAGTGACAATGCAATTTCATGGGTTAGCAAATGAAGATCCAAATACCCATTTCACAAATTTCTTGGAAATTTGTGACACTTTTAAGTACAATGGAGTAACAAATGATGCAATTCGATTACAGTTGTTTCCCTTCACTATGAAAGATAAAGCTAAGGTGTGGTTAAATTCTCTTCCATCAGGGTCCATTACTATATGGATCGGGTTAGCTCAAGCATTTCTGTCTAAGTATTTCCCTTTAGCCAAAACAGCTAAAATCATTAAAGAAATCACTAACTTCCAGCAACAAGATGGTGAAAATCTGTATAAGGCATGGGAAAGGTTTAAAGAGATACAACAAAGCTGTCCTCACCACAATTTATGTTGGGACCCGATTTTGAAACCGGAACCCAACCGGAAAAAAAACAGAAAACGGAACGGAAACAAATCTGACGAAAGCGAAAGAACACAAAGGCGAAAAACAAATTGGATCGGAAGAGAAGGTATCAAAAGGAAATCGAATTCTTAATGAGCCCATAGAAAAATGGAAAGGCTCAGATTTACAAAATTTCGGAAACACCGAAACAAAATGGATCAGTCAACTAAATATTCAAATTTGACATCCGTGAACATATATTTTAGAAAAATGCGCGTTAGAAACCTTAAGACTAAACCAACCCGAAACTGGTATTTTTTTTCTTTCATTCTTTTCATCTTTATTCAATCTTATACAAATAAAAACAATATAATTTCCCCTTTTTGGAAATTTATCCTCAATCAAAACTCAATTCATATAACTCTTCTTAATCATGCAATATCTCAATGTCATATTTAACAAATCTTATTTTTATTCTTATTCTTTCTTTGCCATAAAAACAAATATACAAATCCAGAAATCCACAATTTATACACAATCGGCACTTCAATATTTCTAGGTCAATCAACACAATTCATTGGACCTCCTGTCCGAAACCCATATCACATTCAATCACATTCATATCTTACACAAATTCATAATTTATCTCAATTCAATACACAAATTTCATAATTCTTCATAACTTATACACCTCATGAAATAATTGCTTACAAAAATATTAATGACATTCTAAGTCATGTACAAAACCAATAATAAAATCCCAAATACATAAAACATAGGACAAATAAAATCGAACAAAAGCCTTGACTTTCTTTCATCCAATCTCCTGCTCGATACCTGGAGATGGGGATGGAAGGGGGTGAGCTCGACAGCTCGTAGATAACATGTTTATAAATCGACAATAAGCAAAAATATTTTCAAAACTCATTTTTCCATTTATAAACATTTCACATTAGCAAAATTATCAAAAGCTTATTTTTCAAACTTTTCAACTTTTCAAATCAATCATAACCAATTTCAAAATTTCTCAGTTGAAACACTCAAAAGTTATTTTTCCAGAATCTCAATTTTTCTTCACAATGTACGAACGATTCAAAACATGAATGCATCACGAATACAAACAAAATAAAAAACACATAAACACATCAGAATGGTTTGGGTTGGTCCAAAACAGAACGTACTGCACATTTCTGCATAGTGGGCCTGTGCAGGCGTGAATAGAACGTACTACATTTTCTCACATAGCGGTCCAGTGTAGCCGTGAACTTATGAGAGTCCGAAACGGAGCTCTAGTTCCACTAGCGGGCAGGCAGGAGAAGCCTTAAAAAAAAGACAAGTGCACTTGACTCAACTTATGGGACCTAACCAAACCCACATATCACATTTCACACTTGAAAATCAATCGGATTTGCCCGAAGGCACTTTTCGAAATTCAGTCTTTCATATCATCTCATATTCAAACATAAAGACATTCATGAAATCACAATGTTACACATAATGTCATATATTTCACACAAATTCATATATCAAAAGCACGTTCATTCTCAAACCAGAAATGCAACAATTTTCATAATTTATCAAAACATTTAAAACTTGTAACCATTTCCCAAAAACATTCGGAAACAAATAAAATTCGATACTTTCTTTCTTAATTTTTCAAAAACATTTACATGGCTTATAATTCAAAATATAAACATGGTACCCACCTCATATCCATGCTTGGAACTTGTTCAAAGCCTCAATTTCTCCATTCCTTTCCTTCATCCAAATTAAAATTTCCTAATCA
>JANITW010000004.1:53650531-53661305 GCA_027564335.1 Erythroxylum williamsii | reverse complement strand
TCATCTTAAATTTTGCCCTGCGTATAAATTCACTGGGCACTTTCACTGCGCATTTGCGCAGTGTTAACCTGCTAGTAGATGGTAAAAGGCTTTTAATGCGATTAATATTTGCATTATCTGACAAAAAAATAGATATGAAGATAAAAAATAAATTTAAAACAAATGTTGAAAAATTAACGTGGGTGTAGATTTATATATGAGTTTAGTAATAACCCGAACAGATAGATACTCATATCCTATCCTTTTTTATTAACTCCATTTTTTTCTTTTCTTGAAAATTTATGGTTAAATAAAATAAAGTATTAATATTTTATGAGACAAATAGTTTTGAAATCTCCACTTTACTCCTCAGTCTTCAACTTTTTTATCATATTTTATTTTCTTATCGGATGATAATAATACAAATGATATGGAGATGAAGTTTTGAATATTGTAGAGCTCATGCAAAGACTATTTGAAATTTTGGATATTTCTTTCTTTGTTTCAGTATATATATTATCTTTGCACTAGGCATTATAATTTTTATTATTTCAATTTTATGATTTTTTTAAGATATACAACTCAAAATATTGACTCATTATGATTAAAGTAATTTTAATTTGGAGCGTTCATAAAAATCTTCTATTGATATTTTCTATTTAGAAATTATATTTTTATGTGATATATAACCTGATGGATATTTAAAAATTCGAACAATCTAATAGATTTGAATATAAGTAGTAAATCGCAAAAACCGATATATTTTAAGTGAATAATGAATTAAGTCATAAAAAATAGATATGGATATGAGTAGAGTAATACTCGAACTAAAACTTACCCGATGGCTAATCTCACAGGCTCCCACTTTACAGTTTTGGAGAAGGTTGGCATTTTTAGAACAAGTTAATTTCATGACTAAAATTTATGACTATAAGGTCACAAAATAATAAAATTAATAATTATTTTAAGCTAAATAATTATTTATAATGTCAAGTAAAAATTCTTTTAAAATTATTCAAGTTTGAATTAAATTGCGTTATATATATATTTATTTGTTTATTAAATATATGTACATAATTACATATGTATTGATCATTGAGAAAACTCAAACAGCATCCATTAAAACAGATTGGTACACTTAACTTTGTAATTAAATAATGATTCAAAATCAAACAAATTCAACTTATTTTTAATATTTTCTCCTTTTGATATCTACAAATGAAAAGTGCAGTTGGAATATTAAAATTCCAAAAAATTAATATTAAAAATAATCATAATAATTATCGAGTCAGTTTAAGTATTTTTAACAATATTCAAAATCTATTTAAGTTTAATTTATATCTCTTAAATTCAAGTATGATCAGGTTTTAAATGGTCTAAATCTTGACATTACCTAATTCTACCTAACCATTCAACTTCAGTGTTCTTATATGGGATGGTTCTCGCCAACGGTGACCAACTTCCAAGAGTGGTTGGGGCAAGTTTTTCGTTTGTTTATTGCCACCGATTTGACTTTAGCGTTGAGTTTATGTTGACAAGTGTGTACTATGCGAAATAACCTCATTTGGAACCATAAAGTTGCTGCTTTGTTCTCAGTTTGGGCTCGCACCTTACGCCACTACCATGACTGGTCGACGACCTAAGTGGGGGCGGAGCTTCACCGACCGATGGCGGGTGTTGGGACCCGATCCGAAGACCGAATCCTAACAAAAAAAGCGGAAAGCAAATTGTCGAAAACAAAGCAAAAGCAGAGTCGCATGCTAAAATCAAAGAAGTCGAATCGAATACGAATGTAATCAAAAATTCGAATCGGACATTCTAATCAAAATCAAAAGCGGAACATAACTATATCGGAAGCGAATCAAATCGTCGTGATCAAATTGCGAAACAAATCAAAACGAATGACATCACGAATTGAAATCGAATCACAAAACGGAGGCAAAGCGAAACCTAATCCGAAAGCGAAACAAAAACGAACGAATCGAAGCAAATCGAATTCTGAGACAAAATGAAAGCGGATCCAACATCTGAAAATAACACTCTTTAGAAAAACATGGCGTTGGAAACCCTAAGACATTCTAAATCCGGTATATTTTTTTTTATTCATGTTATTCATCTTTCATTACTAATCGCAAATCCCATACAAAGAATTATACTTTTTCCATTTGGAACTTATCAATTCCAAACCTTAAACAAAACTCAAATCCTATAATCTTCTTATACAATCATACATATCCCAAAAAACCTAAGTCTTATGTGACTTTTTCATAAATTTGGCAGCATAACGACTGCATTTTGACTAACCCAAACCTGCAAAGTATTTAAAACACACTTCTAAAATATATCCCAATCAATCATACAATCATCAAAATCCACCGGACCCTCCGTCCGGGATCTCAGCATAGACAAACGCCTACTTCTAAAACCACTTCAAGCCATTTTCCATACCCAATTTGTATTCCTTACATTCATACTCATGTACAAACCAATTTATCTAATTACATAACGTATATCAAAACCATAATTCACATTCATAGCCATACACAAAACCAAGTCTATAGCTGAAGTCCTTATACAATTTCATAATCCATACCTCAATTCATAATTCATATACATCATAAAACCAATTCAAACCCAAACCGATCATATTCATATACAATCACAATTCACATTCCAAAATAAATACATTTCAAACCTTAATGGCATTTTCAAGCCATATACAAAACTAAAATCCCAAATGCATAAAACACAAGACAAGTATGATCAAACAGATGCCTTAACTTCCTTTCATCCAATCTCCCGCTACAAACCTGGAGATGGGGATGAAAGGGGGGGTGAGCTTGATAGCTCGTGGATAACATGTTTATAAAATGAACAATAAGAAAAAACCTTTGCAAAACACATTTTCCATTAATAATCACTTCTCAACATCAAAAGCTTATTTTTCAAACTTTTTCAGATCATTCAAATCATTTATAAACAATTTTCAAAACTTTCACGATTGAAAACCTCAATTTCTCATTCCTCGAAATTCCAAAACTTTTCTCAATTCATAAATAAAATCGAAACATGACTGCATCACATATAAACAAAATCAAAATATATAACACATCAGAATGGTTTGGGTCAGTCCAAAATAGAACGTACTGCACATTCCTGCATAGAGGTCCTGTGTAGCCGTGAACAGAATGTACTACACTTTCTCGCATAGCAGTCCAGTGTAGCCGTGAATCGGAGCTCCAGTGCCACTAGCGGGCAGGCCGGAGAAGCCTTTAAGAACGAGACAAGTGCACTTGACTCAAACTTATGGGACCTAACCAAACCCACATAACACACAATTCATACTTGAAAATCGAATTGCCCGAAGGAACATTTCGAAAACTTAATTTTTCATATTTTCATATCATGTCGTACTCGACACATTCACATTCACAATTTCACATACATTCATATAATAATTCAAATGCAGTCTCAAATCATCAATCAATCGCATAACCATCAAATTCATATTCAATTTCTCAATCATGCACAAACAAAGAATGCAAAAATCATAACAATTGCTTAAAATCATAATTTATCACTTTAATTATAAGAAATGAATTTCAGAACTTTTCTTAATTTCTCAAATCATTTACAACTTGTAACATTTTTCCAAAGCATTCAGAAACAATAAATTTCAATACTTTCTTGCTAAATTTTTTTATCAATTTCACAAATCATTTAAAAACAATGAATTAAACCTTTGTAACAATTTTTCAAAATCATTCGGAAACAATAATTTCAGAAATATTTTCCTTTCTTGATTTTTCAAAATCACATAATTGACTTATAAATCAAAATATAAACATATTACCTACCTCAATTCCATGCTTGTAAGTTGTCCAAAGCTTCAATTTCTCTAAAGCCTCTCTTAATTTTCCTAATTCATGACATAAACCCTAATTAATTGAATATCCAAAATTGAACACTTTAAATCAAGCAATCACCAAAGTTGAGCTTGGAAGTCACAAACTCGTACCATTTACAAGGTATCTAAACCAAAAACTCATTAAAAACTCAAAGCTCGAAAATTTCTCTTACCTTATTTCTTCTCCATTTTTAGATTTTCTTAACTTGGAAGGAAGCTCTTGTCTTCTTTCATCTTTTTCCTCTTGAATGAGCATCAAAACCCTCTTGGAATCTCAAAAAATCAAAGCCTTAGCTCTCTCTCTCTTTCCTTTCTCCTCCACTCCATCGAAAGCTTCTTCTCTTTTTTTCTTCTCTCTTCTTCTTTTGTTCTTTTCATCTCAAAGTCGTGCATTCCTTTATTTAAAATGACAGCCCTCTTATTCATTCATTTAATGAATGCTAAAAGACCCTAATGCCCTTACATATAAGCCTTGCACCTTAGCTTTTTAAGTGATTTTCCAAATTTGCCCCTAAAATTCATTTAAATTCATGCTTACTTTAGGACATTTTTATAACCATCAAAATGAAGGAATTTGCTAAAACTTCCTGCTAGAGAAATGTTCCTCATTGTCTCAATTTTATAATGCCACCAAAATCATTTAATTTAGTACACTACTCCAAAAGTTATGATCCAAACATTTCGGACTATCACTATGCTAAAACATTTTCCAGAACTTTACTTCCATCCGAAAATTCATATTCTTAAAGACAAAATTGAAACTCGAATCCTCCATAACATTTGTAGCTATATTTCTCTAGTTTAATCCAAATTAAGAATAACCTCATTTGGATTCCTAGAGCAAAAGTTATAGCCAAAATACTTCCAGCTCTTACTAAACCAAAACTGAACACTAAACCCGACTTCAATTCAAAAATTGAAAGTCTTAGGAGCTAAATTGAAATTCAATTCCTTCATATGACTTGTATCTCCTTGTCTCTATTTTATTTTGCAATAAGAATCAGATTAATCGGATCTCCACAGATCAAGAATTTCTCATAAGACTGAACCATGTTCAGAAAATTATCTAACTCACTTTGATTTAATCAAAATCTTTCAATTTAATCTCAAAAATCCCCAAATTTTCCATAGGTAGATAAAGGGATATCTTAGCAATCCAACGCTTCAAAAATTAATTCAATCGAATGTCGGACGGAAAAGATATAAGCAAAAGAGTGAGAGAGGGTCGGATTAGGTCAGGCAAAACAAAGGTCGGTCGGCCTAAACAAAGGTCGGTCGACCAAAAAAAAGTCGCTCGGCCAAAACAAAGGTCGCTCAGCCCAAAACAAAGGTCGGTCAGTCAAAACAAAGGTCGCTCTGCCAAAACAAAGGTCAGTCGGCCAAAAGAAAGGTCGGTCAGCCAAAATAAATTTCGGTCGTCCAAAACGGCAATCGGTCGACCTAAACAAAGGTCGGTCGGCCAAAACAAAGATCATTCAGTGAAAACAAAGATCGGTCCAAAACGCATACTGAATTTAAATAATTCATAACTTTTTACAAAGAAGTCCAAAATTCACAAACTTGGTATCAAAAGAAAGCTGAAAGGAAGCTCTACAAGTTCTATGAAGAACAGAAAAATCAATTCCATCTCTAATGGGGTCAAAATCCTAATCAAAATCACTACCCCTACTAGTCATCCCAAAACAGTAACTCAAGTTCTAAAATTTCTATCTTTCAACTCCAAGGTCCAAACATGTCATATTTTATATCAATAAAAAGACCAAAAAGCAACCTAAAAATTTTATGAAGGATAAAAAAATCAATTTGGCCCCTAAGGGAGTCAAAAAGCCACTCAAAATTTTTGTCCACCAGTACTCTTCCCAAACAGTAACAGCAACTTGTAAAAAAATTCATAACTTCCTATTCCATGGTCCAAAAATTTCATACTTTACATCAATGGAAAGATCAAAACATAATATAAAACTTTCATGAAGCATTTAAAGGTAATTTCAACCTCTAACTAGGTCAATGTTTCAATCAAAGTTTCTTCCAGAAATTTGTCATCCTAAAACAACATTGAAACTTCCAAATTTCATATCTTCCAATTTCCACAACCAAAAATAACATATTATACATCATTTAAAAGCTATGCAAATTCTCTATAACTTTCATTTAGATCAGTTACTCCAATTCAAAACATATCAGTCCAGAATTTGCCTTAAAGCATAGTATACAATCCTACACTTAATGGACATTTTTCAAAAGCAAAGAAAAATACACTTAATTTCAAATAATCATAACTTTCAATCCCGCTATCGAAAAATGTCATAGTTTATGGCGATAGAAAGATTTTAATAGAATCTATAACTTTTATGAAGATCATTTTCTCACATTCAACCTAAATCAACCCATAAAAATTTACAAAGATTTCAACCTAAAAAGTCAACTTTCTTAATTCTCTAAATTCTCACACTTTTACTATTTATTTCTTGCTTTTCAACTTCCATTTCAATCAACTCATTCACTTTAACTTTCATAATCTATACAAATCTACTCAAATATTAAAGTCATCAAAACCAATCAATTCTTTTCTTATCAATTTCCTTAAAGCACAATAACATCTATAACACAATACATATACAAAAACACTTATTTCATACATTTAATATTTCTAAATTCTACTAAAAGATCGGGGTCCAATAAGCTACAAACTTTTTACAATGGAGCTAACACCACCACCCGTGGTACAATTGATGTAGCGTAAGAGGATCTTTAATGAAGAAGACAATTGATGCGACATATGATCTATTGAAAGAAATGGAAGCCACTAATGCATTGTGGGCATCAGACAGGTCTCAATCAATGATAAAAGAACATAAGGGGGATTTTGTCTCTAAATCCAGTCACTGCTTTATAGGTTGAAATCATAAATCTTGTGAAACAGATTAGTAATTTTACCTTAAGTTCATTAGTGGCAGTAGTTTAGAGTGTATGTAATTTATACAATCAGTAGGGACACTTCATTAATGACTGTCCAACAGTTGCTATAGCTGAGCAAGCCAAGTTTATGGGAAATAATCATTCATGAAACAACCCATTCTCAAACACTTATAACCTTAGATGGTGGAATCATCACAATTTTTCATGGAGTAACAACAACAACACAGTGGGAGAGCAGAGACAGCTTCAACCTAGGAATCCATTTGAAACTAAGATGGAGAAATTTATGGAGATGATTTAGACTAAGCTGAATCAACAAGATGAATCACATTAGAAGCTAGAATCAAAGGTTGATCAAATAGTGAAAAATCACTCTTCATCAATCCGCAATTTAGAGGTTCAATTGGGATAATTGGCAACTTCTCTTGCTTAGAGGAATCTTGGAAGTTTCCCAAGTATCACAGAGCCAAATCCAAAGGAGTCTTTGAAAGCTATACGTCTAAGGAGTGGTAAGGAGCTGGAAAATCAAGTAAAAAATAAAGCAGATGAATAATCAGCAAAACAAAGCGAGTCATATAGGTTCGGTCGCGATCGCAAGGAATCAGGGTGCGATCGCACCATATTTATTAGGTCAGAATAGGAAGAACCAAGCTTCTGGTGCTATCGCAACAATGCAGGGTGTGCTCGCAACAATGAGCGGCGCGATTGCATATACCATGAAGTAGGTAAAAATAAGCAAGACGAAGTAGGTAAGTATGTACCACCTGTTCCTTTCCCTTAACGACTTAAGAAACAACAGTATGATAGTTAGTTTGCCTTATTTCTTGAAAACTAAAAAAAATTGCAGATTAATCTTTCTTTTGTGGAGGCACTAGAACATGTGCCCAATTATGTTAAATTTTTTAAAGATATCCTATCTAATAAGAGGTCACTTATTGATAATGAGACAGTTTAGCTTCCAACAAAATGTACTTCAAATATTTCTAATGCTATTCCTTCTAAACTACAAGATCTTAGAAGTTTCACGATTCCTTGTGTAGTTGGTGATAAATAGTTTAACAAATGTTCATGTGACTTAGGTGCAAGTATCAACTTGATGCCCCGTTCAGTCTTTCAGAAGTTAGGTCTTTGAGAGGTTAAACTGACATTTGTGGTGCTGCAACTAGTGAATCAATCAATCAAGAGGCTATTTGGGATTTTGGAAGATGTGCTTGTAAAAGTGGACAAGTTTGTCATTGCAGTGGATTTTGTGGTGTTGGATTACAAAGCTGACTCAGAATGCCCATTGATTCTGGGTCATCCATTCCTCTACATAGGAAAAGCTTTAGTAGATGTCTACAGAGGGTAACTTATATTGCACATTGGTGAGGAGCAAGTTGAGTTTTGTATGAGGTCGGACATGAAGCACCCCATGGATAATGAGGTTTGTATGAAGGTTGATGTTGTAGATGAATGTGTGTTGAGTATGGTCGAAGGTAAGGAGAAAGAAGTCTCTTTTGATCCGGATGTAGAGGTTATTGATGAAGGTAAGGGTGAACAAGAAAGAATAGAGAAGTTGCTATGAGAGACAAATCAAGCTCCCTCGTCCATTGTGCATCCTACGTGACATCTGGACGCGCAACCCACGACAGAGGGATTCCTCACTACGAAAAATAACTCAATCAAACTTATTTTAACGTCATCCGAACACATCTTGAGCAATTCACCCTAATTTTCCTCCAATAAAAATTGATCTACTTAGGGCCCACAATTAAATCCGATTACTAAGCTAAAATTAAATTCCATGTCTCTAGGTCAATTAGAATCAGAAATCTCCTCAATCGGATCTCTATAGATCGCAAAATCGTCCAAAAATGGAATTATATTCAATACCGTCACATAATCGACTCTTTTTGATATTTTCCGTAAATACCCACTAAAACCCGAAAGCTCTAATTTTACCAAAAAAAGGGTAGAAAATATTTTTTTAAAGAACTAACGCTTCGAAAACCAAATAAATCGGAGGTCAAACAAAAAAGTTATAAATTAAATAGTGAGAGGAGGTATTTCTTGGAAATTAGGAAAAAAAATTGCGTCGCACTCTGCTGAGAGCGAGGGTCTCGCACTCAACAGAGTGTGAGAATCTTGCACTCAGCAGAGTGCAAGACCCTCACACTCTCCTGAGTGCGAGGTAGTGCCTCGCACTCTGTAGAGTGCGAGGAACATTTCATAATTTTTTTATTTTATTTACAAGAATGAAATAACCTTCTAACTTTGAAAATTAATAACTCTTCATCCCGAAATCTAAATTTTACAAATTTGGTCTCAATAAAAAGGTAAAAGGAAGCTCTACAACTTCCAAGAAAGATTGAAAAACTATTTTGGCTTTTAAGGGGGTCAAAAATTGCTTCAAAGTTTCTGCCCAAACTCAAATTTTCCTACACAATGCCAAAAGTTTGAAAATTCATATCTTTTAGCACTCAAGTCTAAAAATGTCACATTTTACCTCATTAAAAAGATAAAGAGATGATCTAAAACAATCATGAAGGGTGAAAAAATCAATTTAGTAATTTACAGAGGTAAAAACAACCTCAAAGTTTCTTCCTATAAAAAGACCAATGGAACAGTAAAATTGTCTACATGAACAGTAACTATAATCTTCCCAACCTCATAACTTTTTACTCTTAACTCCAATAATTGCAAATTATACATCAATGAAAAGGGAAAAAGATAATCTACATCTTCTATGAAGGATGCAAAAATCATATCAGTCGCTAAGGCAGTGAAATACCCTTCCAAAAGTATTACACAACTATAACACTTAACAACGGTAATTGAAATATTTCAACCCTTATAACTTCTTCATCCTAAGCCCAAATGTGACAAATTATATATCATTGGAAATCTATAAACCTGTACTACAATCTTTAAGAAGACCTCCTAATCTAGTTCAAGCTCTAAGAAGGTCTAAAACCTAAGCGAAGTTTCTGTCCACTTTAAGAAAAATTGGATGGCACCTCCCTTAATATGTAACTAGCCAAAGTCTTCAATCCAATTCCATTACCTGCATAAAAATTCAATCTACATAATCCTTTTCCCGAAGCACAAATCAATCCAATACTCCCATAATATCTACTCTAATAGCAGCCACCACACGCTTAAGATTCTAATCATTTTCAAAACATATCAAGCAACACAATCTCATTCTTTCTTTGATTTTTAGCAAACATATACAATATACATTTAAAGTTCAAAACTCTTACATTTACATGGAAATAAGTTAATACAATGTTTTAGGGGGCATTTCCGCCCGAATACATCAAAGTATCAAAAGACCAAAAGTACAAAGAACAAAGATGCTATCTAAAGCCTTGTTTTCTCAAATACAACTTCAAAAGCAAAAAGCATCGAAGTAATGCCTCAATCCCGATGCGGTAACTCGGTTTCTCGCTCATCACCTGTGGAGGGAAAATGGGGGGGTGAGATCGACGACTTAGTGGGTAACAACTTAATAATTAAGAATAAGCAAAACAATATTTATTCATTCATTTCAAAATCAACAATCACATGATAAAAACATTTTCAATTTCTCAAATCTCTTTACAAAATTCATCACATCAAACAATTTACAAATCACATATCATATAATCACAGCAAAAGTGGTTCGGGTGTGTAGCGCCCCCTTACCGTAGGGTATACACCGGGACGCCCGTAAGTCATTTCGATACATAACCTACGATGAGGGTGCACTATGATTCGATTATTTCTATAAACCTCAT
Organism: Erythroxylum williamsii; assembly: GCA_027564335.1. Classification (NCBI taxonomy): domain Eukaryota; kingdom Viridiplantae; phylum Streptophyta; class Magnoliopsida; order Malpighiales; family Erythroxylaceae; genus Erythroxylum; species Erythroxylum williamsii. Next base: position 53,650,742 of record JANITW010000004.1, on the reverse strand, counting down.
GGCATCAATATCCTAAAGCAGCAATATCAAATTCACTAAATTTTAAAACCAAGAGATACTTTTCATTTCATTTCTTTAAAACCACAAGTTTACAATTTTATCCGATTTCAACTGTACAGAACCAAAGGACTAACATAACTCCTAACTAGATCATCCCCCAAAATATCCCAAAAGATCCCAGCTGACCGACCTGTGGGCCATGCTCCTCTCG
>JANITW010000004.1:53541731-53559981 GCA_027564335.1 Erythroxylum williamsii | reverse complement strand
GTTGTGATTCGATTTATTCAATTTGAACCCGCTTTGTTTCCTTCGTTTTCCTTCGCTTCCCGGTTGGGATCCGATTTCTAGATCGGGTCCCAACAATGATAGAAACTAATCTCCTAAAGATGATTAAGAATGTCTGATCAGTAATGATGACAACAGTGGATTGATAAAGGGTACATGAACAATATAGATGATTGTAGCAAGAAGTCTTCTTTTGAAGGATAAGAATTTCACCACATGAGGTTAAGTAGATCAGATAGTTTATTTTAAGAATGATCAATGAAGAAACAAATCATAAATGAATATGTCATGAATCAAAAGTGAATATTGGAGTCATGTCCTTAACAGTGACTCAAGCATAAGAGGTAGAAAATGCTACTGAGAGTGTATGCATTTTGTTGATGTAAAGCATCCAAATAAGTGATGGATTCTTAAAAATTGAGGTGACATTAAGTATAAAAGATACAAGTCAGATTTGGTGAATGGGCTACTAACATAGGAAATTGAGATATCAAATAAATTGAAATGTGTAGAGAAATTGGTATGAATAAGCAGACATTGGAATAAGTCAATGTGAAATCTAAGGAACTCTAAAGGATGGAGAAAATTATTCAAGAAAGATAAGTCAAATGGGAAATTGAAAATAACATGAGATAATATTACCTTATTGAAGAACTAGTGACTTAAGGAATTATGAGAACTAATTAAGGGGACATGGAGTTTTGGCAATAATTGTTTGAATCAACAAATTCCCCTAATAGTATCATGACAATGAAGATTAAAGTGATTCAAGAAAATCGTATCAATTAGTGACTATGATCATAGAAGATATTTGGAGCATATTTGAAAAGTGAAGAGAATATTTTTGGACATTTGAGGAAAATCTTACATATCATGAAGGTAGAAACAATTATATGCCAAGTTTAATGAGAGTGAATCCTAGCTTGATCAAATAAAATGTGAGTTGTATAATATCTGAACATGGCATATTGGGAAATCCAAAGAAAATAAAGGTGATGAAATAGTGAGAAACCATAAGGAATCTATGAGAGATCCAGAGTTCTTTAGAAGTAGCTATATGTTGGATACTACCAGGGGCTATTAAGGAGTTTTTAATGATCTTAGCCTTTAACAGAAATGTTTGAGGAAAAATGTGTAAATCATATAAGTGATGAATGTAAAAAGAATTTTTGAGGAGTTATAACACCAATGATAATAGTATCATTGGGAATTGGAGATTTTGTAGTATGCAAAGATGTTTTACACAGAGATTAGGATGTGATCTAATGTAGAAAAATAAAGTGAGTTTGTATATATATAGACAATTATAGCCTCATGAGTTGAATTTTGGTATATGATTTGAAACCTGCTGTAATAGCGATTGTTTTGAAAGCATGGAGACATTATTGTACAGAAACATTTTGGATATATACATATATATGAATATATAGATCAGTACAGATTGAAGTGATTATTGAGTTTGAAAAAACTAAAAGGATTGTACAAATGAGTATTTCCCAATAAAACTAGTGTTATAATCTGATGCATCGAACAAAAAACTCCATAACAGTGTATTACAAATTTTGATATTAAGGTCACTAATTCTAGTGCAATAATGAGAATAAAATGTCGAGTTGAATTTTATGGTAAAATGAAGTAGTATTGGCCTCATTGAAATCTAAGATCAGTTTCACATGAAAAAATTAGCAAAAGCCAACTTGAGAATTCGAAAATAGTGGATCTTATTGAGGAATTAAAAAATGAATCCAAAATTGAGTTTAAATTGGAAAGTGTTATTTGGTGACTGAATCAAAAAGAATGTGTACATCTAAAGATAATTGAATGAAGAGATAAGTAGAGAGAGCACAAGTAATAGCCTAAACTAGACATCCTAGTAGGAATATGCTGAAATATTATTTAACTGCTAAGGATGTAGAATCAAGTGACTGAGTGTTTGTACAGCCAATAATCTTAATTTTTGGGGATATGTTTGAAGCTTATATTTTAGAGTTCATAGGAACATGAGGTTAATGCACGGTTTTAATTGAATTTAAGCATATTAATCAAGATCATAGTGATATCATTAAGATACTGTATGAGGTGTTATACGACTAAAAGGGGTGTTTGACCTTACACTGAAATGAAGAGGACCTAAAAATGGTTAAAGGCTAGAATGGATTCGAAATACTATCAGTGAGTGAAATGAATCTGTAATAAGAGTTAAGTGACTTATAAAAGATGAATAAGTTAAGTGGAATAACATCGAAGTTATGGAATATCATGAGATAGACATAAGAATGGAGTGTGTTAACATTGAAGTGATGTGAATTATTAAAGGAAAGATGAATTGTTTCTAAGACAATCACCTGGGTAAGGTATGCTCAATTAAGGAAAAGGGATAAACTAAGCCCAATATGAATTTATCTGTAAGAAATTATTATGAGTTGGTGTTATTGAAAAAAAAGATGTCTTAGATTCATAATATGTGATTTGTGAATATGCTAATAAGAAATAATATGATCTGACAAAGATGTTTCGGACTCACACAGTGTTACATGGTTATGTTTAGGAAATATCATTATGATCCAGTATAAGTGTTATTAAAATTGTAAGTGAAAATTTTTGAGTAATCTAAAACTCATCAAGGAAATAACTGATATAGAATGATATTTGAATAAGTGATAGAAAGATTGAGGGAGACTATCGACTGTGGTCAATTGGGTGAAAGTATTCGACTAATAAGGTTACATGGGAAACGGAGGAGTATATGAGGAAGGATTACCCCTACCTTATTGATTCATCAGATATTAATTTCGATGACAAAATTTTTTTAAGGAGGGGAGAGTTATAACATCTCATTCTTGTGGGAAGGTTAAAATGGTAAATGTGAGTGATTAATAAGAGTTAGAAATGCATTTCCATACTCATGTATATTATGTCATACACATACATATGAATAGTGAAGTTGTGGTATATGAAAATAATTGTACATGTATTCATGAATAATTCTTGGTATAATTAGATTGAGTTGTGAATTTTGGTGAATTTAGGGATAAATTTCAGAAATTATAAAAAATAGGAAAAAGACATGAAATGAAGTTTTGGAGATAGTTGGATTGTAAAGATGAGAGTTAAGGGAGTTAGTTTTAAAAGGAACTAAGTTAGAGCTTAGATATGAGGGAAGTGACAAGTGTCACTTAGGTTCTTGTACTTTTGCTAGAAGTAGGTTACTGTTCTCTGAGAGTTGAAAAGTTAAGTTATCAGCTTCTTCAAATTTTCTTCCCATACACAGAGTTTTTCATCAAACCCCTTCTAAGAGATTTCTCTGCTTTTCCTTTCCTACACCAGAACCACCTTGCTATTTGTGTTTTCTACCCTAAGGAGAACTTGAAGCTGGTCATTGTACTCAGTGAAATGTGTAAGTTGCATAGAGTTTAGGGCTTGAAGATTTTGAAGTTTTCAACAGGATAAACGTCTGCATTCAAATGTTTCCAGATCTTGAAGCTAGTGTTAATCTGGAGCGTACTGTGAGTAGACCGAGATGGTCTCACCTCATTGTTTGTTATTTGAATTCTTGTATTATTTGAATATTGAATGATTTTGTAAATATGATTGATTATGTTGGTTTCCAGACATGAGGTCTGATGATTGTGATGGTTGACTTGGATATTGAAGTGCTACTTGAATGTAAATTGGATGAACTAAGTGTATTGAAGTGATTGCTAAGTGTTTTCAGAATGTGTAATCGTATTTAAGTGAAAGTGTGAATTCTCAACTATATGTTGAATGCCAGACTTCGGTCCGATGATAAGCAAATATGATTGATTAAAAGCATGCAAATATGAGTGATGCATTTTATTTCATGAATGCATGAAACATAATGGATGTTATGACCAAAGTAGCCACCGATCAGAGCTTAAAGCTTAACAAGTGAAAATAAGCTTCGAGCTCGAAAGTGATTCAGAGCCTCAGGCTCAACGTTTAATGAGCCCTATAAGCGACAGTTATTAATGAGCCTTATAAGAGACAGTTATCAATGAGCCCTATAAGGGACAATTTAGGCACTCGATCACAACAAAATAACAAATGAAAAGTGGGTTTCATGTGCACTGCATATGCATAATGTAAATGATTAAATTGCATTGAATGTGAAATGTGAAATGATGTGAATGTAAATTATGTGTTATGTGATTGGATGAGCCATCGATGATGGTCACTCATTGAGTTCGCAAATCTCACCCAAAATTTGCAAATATTTTTCAAGACCGGAAGAATACCCCGTTGGGCAGATGGCAGTATACCTACAACATACAAGTAAGGGATAGAGGTCGGGATCAGTTGGCGTCTGCATTGTATTTCTCTATTTTGTATTGAATTGTATTTTCCGTAACTTTTTGTATTTGTAATCCGAAATGACTAAATTGTTTTATATTTGTGAAAGGGCCCAAATGGCTATTAAAATATTAATGATTGTATTGATGTAATTGAATAAGTTTATGATTAGACTGGGTTGTTTCGATTATTGATTTCTACATACGCGTGTGTAAATTTTACACAAAAAAATACCGAGTTTTGACTAATTGAGTGTTCTAGCACGCCATCCTTGCAGGGCATGAACTTGGATATCACTCATCAATGTCGGGTTCAGGTCTTGCAGGAGTCGGGTGCTACACCTCATCATTTGTGCTTAAGGTTGTTACTATATTGTTATTGCCATCTCCATCTTTTTGGTTGTCTTGCTTCTTCTAATCTCTCTTTAACTTCTAGTAGAACCTTTTTATATGACAAGTTTGGTGCAATAGTAACACATCCTAGTCTTCTTGTTATCTCTAGACTTTGGCATATTTTAAGACTTTCGATGCCTTTAAAACCTCTACTTTTACTTCTTGCTCTATTTTCTACCACAATAGCCTATATATTATCAACACTAATTTTGTTCTTCTAAATCTCTTCGTTGGACATGCACTTTTTTATCATATTTAAAGAAACCATACAATCCAGAGCAGAGTTGTTTATAGTTATAACCAAAAGTTTCCTAAATATTCAAAGGATTAAGGCTTGTAGCTCCTCATCAAGGATGATCTTCATTGTAGTCACCTTGTTGATGATATCTTGAAAAATCATTGAGGTCCTTTGACACCAATTTCTTAGACTTTAATTTCAAGTTCAAAAGCTTTTTAGTCAATGAGACCTTATTATGAGTGGTCTTCCTATAGTAAAGACCATTTAATTTCTTTCACAACTCAAAAGGATCCATCTCTTAGTATATTTGGTTGAATATGCTAATATCAATCTATTGTCTAATAGTTCCCAAGGTTTTTTACTTGATCTTTACTCACTCTTTATTTTCATCTCCTCCAGCTTAGACGAGACATTGTCTTTTACACTTTTGTCCACATCGATCGGATCATAGAGATCCTTGCAATATATGAAATCTTCCATCATAGGTCTCCATATTGAGTAGTTGATAGACATCAACTTCACCATAAAGTTGTTGCCACGGCCTATAACTAAGGCCTTGATACTAGTAGTTGTACTTCAAGCAAAAACTCTCATAAGATCACTCAACCAATAACAAATTACTTAAATAATAAAGATGACTCAAAGAAAAATTGCACACAGAATTTAACATAGAAAACCTCTACTGCAGAGGTAAAATCTCATAGAAAACAAATAATAAATCTACTAAATCAAATAGCAAGATACAAGAGATAAAAGTTTCGATCTATCTCACTCAAGAATACCTCATAGAACAAGCACAACTAATATCCAACTTTTTAACTTTCTCTTTAAGCTCTCCAAAATTCTTTTAGAAATAAGTATAAATTTACCAGGATGTTAATGTTATTGTTGTATACATATACATATACATATATATATATATAATCACACTGAAATGTGGGATCTAAAAAGACCCAAAAGTACACAGTCCTACCCATAACTAGTAGAGAAGTTATGTCCAATAAACTATATGAAAAGATAGAGATATAATAATACTACTCCCAACTAATCGTAGAAAATAAACTTTAACAAAATTGTAGTTAAACAATGCTATTTGAACTTTAAAACTCTTTTATGATCATGTGTGTACGTCCCATGCAATTTTTGTCTTTTAGTAAACTTTGAAAATCTAAGAAGATAAGATTTTTAAATTGTACATAATCTCCTACACAGTTGTATATTGTGACGGTGTCTCTTAAAACTTCGCATCGCTCTGATACGCTGTCCTAGTAACTTACACGGTCGATGGACACAATCATATCCTTCACATAAAAGATCATATCTGATTCAACACAAGCGTGACTGCCTTCAAACATCATCCTTTAACTTGTATATGTTTACAGAAGTTTACACCATCATCTATATGGGCATGTGCAATCCAAATACAGCTATGTCCTTCAAAAATAATTTCATCTCATTAGGATTTTGCCTCAAATTTGTCTTACCTTCATTTCATTTGACTCATGAAGATAACTAACACTTTTGAAGTCCAAATAGTAGAATTGATTTAACGAATATTTCTAAAGGAGGGTTGAACTACAACATTCTGTATAATAGGTTAGCTACATTTTTCGAGCAGCCAATTCAAGTTCATCATTTGGTATACTTTATTCTATTTCAATTGACTAATAACAAATTGTCTTCTCCTTTTTTACAATTGTAATTACCTTAGATACACTTATCCTCTCATCTCCTTTTTCAATTGTAATTACATCAGCTATACTTTTCTTTTATATCATATCATTTCAGTTTCAATAATATCTGATCATTTGGTTTAAATTGAATTAATTACAAATTAATTCATCTTATATATATTTGTGTATAAATGCAGTGTACATTTTAAAGGAAAATATATCATAAATCAATACACTATGTTTCACTTTCAATTTTCAGCTTGTTCTTTTGTTTTCTTTTTGGTATTAGAGCTCACCTAAATTAAGTCCCAAATTTTTTTGTTTACCTCTACTACAATGCAAAGACACATAAGAAAATTCTTCATTTACCTTTACTACAACACACAAACATAGATTATCACAATGCAAACTGTTCACACCTCCATACCAATTACCAAAATCAAAATTTTCATTACCACCACTTTTGACAACCATAACTATCTCATCTGGTGAAACCAAGTTACAACAATCCTATTTACCTGTGATTTAATCGGTTACATAAAGAACAATCATACTACCATCTAAACATCATACATCAACTGATGCCACTTTGTCCCTTTCAGTCGAATATATGTAATGGAAAAAACAAGATTGATTAGTTTACTATTGTCTCACTGCCACATTTACCTCCATAGTCGTAATTCTTTCTCTCGGCTGTGACACTACTCAGAGACTTTGGACAGCATTGGAAACCCATTATCTTTAACAAACCAAAGCTTAGAAATTGTTCCTTCACTGCCAGTTCACACCACCAAAAAGGGAGATTCTACCGTCACTGATTACCTAAAGTCCATCGCCACAACAACTAAAGAACTGGCAGCAATAGGTGACCCAGTCTCATCCGATGATCTAGTCCTCTTTATAATTAATAGCCTCCCCTCTGAGTATGAATCCTTTGTCATCACCATAGAGACTTATGACCTACCTCCTTTAACCAAGCTACGTGCCAAGTTATTGCTTCATGAATAACATCTGTTGACTCTCCATCACACTACACCGAACGCGACCTTCATTGCTCACCGTAAACATTTCCCTCTCTCTCATAGCAGCAGTGACAGACCTCTCTTTAACCCACACAGCATGTTTCCGAAGCAAGAAAACCACATTAGTTCTTCTTTTAATCTACTTTGGGTTGGTTCATACCATAACCCATCAGGCCTTAGCCCAAACCAACTTCCCTAAACCCAGCAGCATTCACCTCACTAGATTCCACCAACCCAATGCACTCAACACTTCTACTAACCCAACCCCAATAGCCCAAATCAATTGCACCACTCAAACAAATATCCTAATTCCACCTTGCAACCCAAATTTAATTCTCAACCTCCAAAAAATCAAATTTACAAAAAATTTGGTCATATAACTTGTCACTTTCACTACATGTGATCTTGAAATAATTTTTCCAATCCTTCCTTTAACCTCTCACAAATTCATCCAGCCTTTTCTGACATATTAATCCCAATTCCTCCACCTCTTAACCGAGCGAAATTACCAAATGGCTCCTAGATATTGATGCTTCTTCTCACATGATACCTAATAAAAATATTGTCAACTCCATTCAACCATATTATGGTACTGATCAAGTAGTTGTTAGTAATGACACTACTCTTCCCATTACTTCTAAAGGTTCCGTGTCTTTTCATACCAATCTTCAATCATTACTCTTAAATAATATTTTTGTTGTGCCTAACCTTAGTGCAAATTTACTTTCTATTGCTCAGTTTGTTAAAGACAATTCATGTTTAAGTGAATTTAATTCCTTTGATTATGTTATGAAAGACCTTTTCACCAAGATTCCACTTCTCGTGGAAAACATCCACAATAATCTCTACCCTCCCAAGGTTTCTGTCCATTTGACAAATCCTATTGCTTTTACTACTCAACGTGTTTCTTTGCATCTCCGGCATTAACATCTTGGTTATCCATGTACTTAATTTTTTCATAATTATTTAAATCTAAACCAATTTCTCGTACCCATCTTCATTATAATTCATGTCTTCAAAGCAAAAGTTATCGTCTTTCCTTTCCTACATCCAATAGAGTATGTATTGCACCTCTTTAATTAATTTATTGCTTTTGAGGACCATCATCCTTGTTATCCCTTTCTTGTTCATGATATTTTATAATTTTTATTAGTGATTTTATTTGTAAAATATGGATCTCTCCACTAGTTCATAAATCTTAAGCATTGCAAAATTTTCAAAATTTTCAAAACTACTGTTGAAAACTTATTTTCTAAAAAAATCAAAATGTTTCAATGTGATGGAGCTTTTGAAATCATGAAAGGATCATTTGCTACTTTTCTCACAACTTATAGAATTTACTTTCATATTTCTTTTCCTCATAACCCACAACAAAATAGTGTTATTGAGCATAAAATGTGTCATATAATTGTAGCATAAATCATTCTTCTTGTTCACAACTCTCTTCTAAAAAGATTCTAGTATGAACCTTTTCCACTGTTGTTCATCTCATCAACCTTGTAACATCATCTACCTTACATTTCAAAACTCCTAACGAACTGTTGTTCAATTCTTCTCCTAATCTTATTCATCTTTGAGTTTTAGGTTATACATGCTATCCTTTCTTTGCTCACACTTGACCTGATAAGCTTACACTAAACTATATTCCATGTGTATTTCTTGGCTGCACCCCCCAATTATAAAGGATACTAATGTTTTAATTCCTCCACCAATACAATTCTTATTTCTCGACTTGTTAGATTTCTTGAACTTTAGTTTAGTAAATTCCCACATACTCCTCTTCCTCTGCTCCCACTTCACTATCCTTACCGTTACAACTTCAATTATCATCTATTACTCCTACACTGTCTAGTTCTTCCCTTTCCTTAGTCTTGAATACTTCTTCCTCACCCATGCCTACTATACCATCTTCCCTACCTATTCCCTTGTTCCTCCACCATCATCTTTCTTTTCTCCTCTAATGGTCAATCACACTCGAGACTTACAATAGACCTTTAAAGTCCTTCCCTAACCATATTACTTACCACATTACTATTCCTCCATCTTTTGATCCCAACCATACTTCTTTCACTCGAGCAAACTAATTTCCTCATTAGTGACAAGCCATGGTTGATGAATTCAAAGTTCTCCTTCAAAACAATACTTGGTCTCTTATTCCTCCTCCTCTAGGTGCAAATATTGTCGGCTATAAGTGGGTTTTTGGTACAAAGCTTTATCCTGATGATTTCCTATGTCTCTATAAAGCTTGCTTGGTAGCAAAATGCTATCATCAATCACCTGTTCTTGATTACACTAACACACTTAGTTTCTTTGTCAAACCAACCACTATTCGCCTCATTCTTACACTTGCCTTAGCCAAAAATTGGTCCATTCGTCAGCTTGATGTTAACAATTCTTTTTTCTATAGTAGTTTACAAAAACATGTTTTTATATAAGAATCACCTAGTTTTGTTGATCCTCATCATCCTTATTGTGTGTGTCAGTTACACAAAGCACTTAATGGTCTTAAAAAAAGCCTCTCAAGCTTGGTTTCACCGCTTAAGTCATAAACTTGCTAACCATGGTTTCACTTCTCCAAGGCTGATACATCATTTTTTATGCACTCGATATCAACTCACACTACCTTTCTCCTTATTTATGTGGATGATATTTTGGTCATTGGTTCTTCACAAAAATTTCTTTAGACCATCATTAATGGTCTTGACTTTACTTTCACCATAAAGGATCTAGGCCCTCTTCACTACTTTTTTAGTCTTGAAGCCACTTTCGCACCCACTAGTATTCTTTTCATAGAATATAAATACACTCGTGACCTTCTTCAATGCACACACCTTGAATCTTTCAAACCTGTTTCCACACCAATTACCCCCTCTCTTCCACATTCCAAAGACAATGGTCTTCCTCTTTCTACTCTCACTAAATTCTGTAGTCTTGTTAGAGCATTGCAATATCTTTGTCTAACTAGACTTGATATCTAATTTGTTGTTAGCAAAGTTTCCCAATTCTTACATTATCCTCCTTTTGTTCACTGGAATATGGTAAAACGCATTCTTTGGTATCTTCATTATGCCCCATCTTATAGCCTACACCTTACCAAACCATCTACCTTAACCATCACTGCTTACTCTAATATTGACTGAGTTGGGTGCCACAGTAGATCTACACTAGTTCTTACATCTTCTTTGGCTTCTCCTTAATTTCTTAGAGTTCTAAGAAACAACCTACTACAGTCAGATCTAACACTGAAGTTGAAAACAAGAGCATTGCTCTAGCCTTTACTGAACTATGTTAGCTTAATTCTCTACTTAAGGAACTTGGACTCTCTAATGTGAAGCCACTTTTGTACCTTGACAACATAGACACTACCTTTCTTACTGCAGATCTAGTCTCTCATGCTCGTACCAAATATGCTAAAATTTATATAAATTTTATTCACAATTTGGTTGCAAAGAAATTTTTGTTCATATGTCATATATGTTAAGTACAAATGACTTTACTTAGATATGATTTTGATGTATAACAAAGAGAACAAATAAAACAAAAAACAAGACAGACGAAGTCAGACAGACGAACGAATAATAAAAGCAGACGCAGACGCTAAGAAAAACAGACGAACAGATGTAGACGCAGATACGAAGAATAAAAGCAGACGCAGAGACACAGACGCAAATGCGAAGAATAAAAGCAGACGCAGACGCAAATGCGAAGGATAAAAGCAGACGCAGACGCAGACGCAGACGCAGACGTAAAGGCGAAGAATAAAAGCAGACGCAGATACAGACGCAGATGCGAAGAATAAAAGCAGACGCAGACGCAGAAACACAGACGCAAAAAATACAGACGAAGAAAAGAAGATGCGGAATTCGAAAAGAAGACGAAGGAGTCAATTCGAGCTAGTTACAGAACTCAACTAAATAACCGTTTCCTTAAAGATTCAAGAAACAAGAATCAAGAAGCAGTTGAAGACGAAGGCTATAAATACAAGTCAAAGTTGAAGATTGCAAAGTTAGTCAAAATCAGACGAGTTGAAAAATTAGCTGAATTACATCTACGTGATCGTGAAGAGCTTATTGCGAAAATTAGCTGAGAGCTATTTTACTGTAACAAGTGTTCAAACACTTTTCTGAGAGAAAGTATTACAGATAGCCTGCAGAGGCTAAGTGTGAAAGAATACTGGTTGTAGAGATCTGAAGAGGCTCGAAAAGAATACTTGTAACGATTGAAGAGATAGTGGAAATCCCAGAAGAAACTCTGAGGACTGGACGTAGCCCACGGTTTGGGGTGAACCAGGATAAATCACTGTGTCAAACTACTCTCACTCTCTATCTCTATTTTATATTCAAGTTTTATCATTTCTTAATTAGTAAACAAAGTTTTCAAAAGTTTTGATTAATTAGAATCTATCGGAAGTTCTGTAAAGAATTTTGTTTCTAACAAATAGTTTTTTGAAAGATTTTCAAAAAGGAGAATACACAATTCAACCCCCCTCCCCTTCTCATGCATTCTATATCGTTTTATAAGTATTGTATTAACGTGTGATTCACTTCAATATATCTAGTTCTCACCAACTTGTTGACAATCTCACAACCATTAGGTTCTACTTCCTTCTTGCAATTCCGTCCTAAGCTCAATGTTCTTCCAAACATTAGCTTGCGAATTGCTGATAACATATCATCGTCTCCCTCTTTACAATTGTAATTACCTTAGATACACTTATCCTCTTATCTCATTTTTCAGTTGTAATTACATTAGCTATACTTATCTTTTGTATCATATCATTTTAGTTTAGATAATATATCTTATCATTTTGTTTAGATTGAATTAATTACAAATACCTACGAAGTAGTTATGAAATATTTTTCTTTCAGTTTTTTTTTGTGAAAGTTCTTTTAGTAATTGAACATAATTAATGAGAAGAAAAATAATAAAAACAATGAATAACACTTTAATATTATAATGATATCCAGATTCTTGTAAGAAGAATTCATAGACTATTATAAACAACTAAAGATTTATATGACGTATTTTCTAAACAATTAAGATAAAAATTAATAATGCGTGGCCGTTAAATTTCATTTTTATTGGATATTTGTTAATGATTTATGAAAATGTAAAAAGGTGCTAAAATTTTATTACAAATTTTAAGATTTTATTGTAGAGAATAAGTGTGACCAATTAATCCAATCAAAAGTAAAAATATTTTTGAAGATATTAAGTTTGCGCTGTTGTTTATTATTTACTACTCTTCTTTATTGTTTTATTGTCTTTTCCTGTTTGGTTTGGAATGCAAGGTTTACATATTCCCTGAATTATTTCAAGATAAAAGGATACTAAGTTTTACATATTCCCTGAATTATTTCAAGATAAAAGGATACTACTTCCTTTACATATTCCCTGAATTATTTCAAGATAAAAGGATACTACTTCCTCGGGTAAATCTGTTAATTTTTTATTAGCATTCAGTCTTGGAATACCCAACAAAAAATAAAATACAGCAAATTCAGTGAAAATAATTAGAATTTGATTAATACTTGTAACCCAGAAAAACTCGTGGTTTTCAAACTCGGTCCTGGAGGCTGGAGATGGCGTTATCTAAGAAGGGTGGAAAGTGAAAAGTGACAGAACATACGGAATCTTCAATCATCTAGTTATATCAATGAATCAGACAAAAGCATGAGAATAAAATGATGAATTTTTTTTAAGTTTCTAACCAACGTGAATCCTTTAGAGTTGTTAGCTTGATGTAGGAGACACAATTATCAGTAGTTATGCTCAACAGATATCCAACTCCTCTTTCCCTTGCTGGTTTCCTTTTGAACAAACAAAACAAAAGCCAAAATAAGATCTCCATAGAATAAAAGCATCTAAACAAAGACAGCATTAGCATGGAGACAAAGTTTCCACATATCCTTTTGCAGACTTTAAGAAAAGGGAAGCTAACGTATACAAATATAGCTCTATCCGATATATAAGGTCACTGTTAACTTTTTTTTTACTCTTATGAGTGACTTCTTTTTCTTGCATGAAAGTAAGGGACGTATGGGATCTGAAAGTTGCTTACAATCTGTAGAAGAGTATCTTTTCAGTTGTTTGAATAAAGAATCATCACCTTCTTTTTCTCTCATCTTTAAATTTTTGTGCATTTATGATTTCAAAATGATGATGATTGATGAGTGAGGGATCCGAGGAGAGGCAATAGTACTTCATGTGCTGCTGTTTCTGAGAGAAAGAGACGTATGGAGAGTAGGAGATGGAATGAGAAGTGGTAGTGTGTCCTTTTGGTATGGTACCAAAGACTTGGTCAAAAAGTGGTAAAAGCAAAGGCGGATATGCCAGAACATTGAGAATGATGTTATCCGCTTTGTTGCTTCTGCTTTTGATGGAATGGAAGAGTCATTTCCTTAAAAGTATTTCCATTCCACAGATTTTAGATTTATACTGGTAGGTATTTTGATCTTACACTGTGTATAACATTTGTATACCTTAACGTAAGATGCCCTATTGCATCAAAAAACTAAAGCATCATGACCACGTCATTGATGGTATAGACTTAACTAGGAAACTTGACCCAAAGTGGATGTTGCTCACATATGTACATTATTATAATGTATATGCCTCTTGAACCATAGGATATTTCCTCTTTATTTCTGTTATTGTTAAGATGCTGGCAATGGTTTGATCATCCTCTGTATCAGGAAAGATGCCACTCAAACTTGAGGTGGGACTTGCGCTTGCATTGCTGTTGCTTTGAGTCATATTGTGGAGATTAAGCTCGTTGGTAGTTGAACCTTGATAACTGGTGAGTCTTCAGTCAAGGATCGGACATGAGGAGCTTCTTGTTTTGTCTTGGATAGACAAGACAGGAAGTCTCTGCTTCACTGATCCAAAGAGTCCTTGCTTACTTACCGCTGCTTTAGTTGCGCGTGAGACTTATGCTGAGCCCGATCCAAAAGCTATGCAACTTGTTCTAGAAATATGGCTCAAACTTCAGAAGTACTTGGTGATGGGGCATAAAACTCCATTCCATCAAAATATCTTTTCTTGGTGCAACTAAATTTAAAATCTGGTCTCCTCTATAAATGATATTCATAGAAGAAATAAAGTTGAAGTTAATGTACAACAGTCCAGGATAAAGTGACTAAAATAATAATTGTAACCACGGATGACAATGAGATAAGCTGGGTTGAACCAATTCTCCTTATTATTCGCAACCTCAATTATACTCAATTTGTCTTAAATGATATGGTTTCTAAATAACTAATGAAAATAATATTGTTATTTTGGTGTTGAATTTTTCGAACGTACAAACTAAAACAATGTTTTGAATAATTAAACTAAGACGATTTTATTTTAAGAGAGGAGTTCGAACCGTCAAACTAAGTTTCGTAGTAATTCAATATATTCGAACCAAATTTGAAACTTAATTAACTCAAAATAAATTAAACCAGGCAAAAGTTATCTTTAATTGTGACTTACAAACATTATAGAGTTCTTATTCCAATAAATGTAAGATCTTGGTTTTCATATAACAATATTTAAAAAAATTAAAATGTCTCTTCTAAATTATGATGTTTGCAAAAAGACATGTTATATCTTGATGTTTTAAAGTACACAAAAAGAATCATAACTTGATAAAACTATAAAGTTAAATCAATTTAACTTTATATCCATAATATGTTTTATATCAAAGGCTTCATTAAATCAATCTAAGATCAACATCAAATCTATAAATGTATAAACATCGAAATAATGAAAAATTTCTTTATTAATCATAAAATGATTTGTACCATAAGTGTTAAAGGTGATTGTCTTTAGAGCACTTCTCTAACAATCTACCTCTTTAATGTTGGTTTACTTGAAGTGTAAGTGCTATATGAAACTAAGCAATTGATACATTTGTAGTGTAAGTTTAAGAAATCAGTGGTTAGTTTTGAATTGTCTCTGGTTTATGCTTCCAAATTCTGATTTCAAAGTGAAAGTCTTTGGTTATGCCTTCAAACTATACAATAGAATATACGCAAGCCATGGCTAGTATTTAGAGATTCAAATTGCTCATTGAATGCCTCCGAAATTGAAGGTGGTCAAAACTTTCATTTTGAACTGAGAAGAGAAGTCCCTTATTTTTTATTAACCATGGAGTTGATTAATCTTAGCTCCATTGGTAGACATCTTACATAATCTAATAACCAAAATGCAAGTATGCTCATTGGTAAAAATTTGGATGGAACATTCGTGAATTCTATTTGGTTAAACCAATTTCCAACTCTTTTGTTCACTTTAGAGAAACATTAACTTCAGATCACTCTTTTACACTAATATAGAGGCTAGTAGATTGGCATTTAAAGGGTACTCCATTCAGATTTTTTCAATAGTGTTCACAACTATTGGAATACTGAGGTGAATAGATTTAAAACATTTCACTTTATGCAAAAACTGAAACTAATATGAGCTGTTGTCAAGCAATTCTTACGAGGTAGGGATTCTAACCTTAAAACACTTAAGGAAAAGCTCTTAATTGCTCAAAATGATTGTTATGATCAGACTTCTAAACCAGAACTTAAACAAGCAAAGTTGACATGCCTTTACAACTATCAAATTACTCTTGCCTTTCAGAAATCAGTATTGATGAAGAAATCCTATATAACTTGCTGAAAGAGGGTGATGCCAACACAAATTTCTTCGATTCTTTAATATTAGGTAGAAATACTAATAAAATTTCGAGGTTACAAGACAGTAGGGGATGTTGAGCTCTATAGTATAATGGAAATATCTAAAAGCTTTTTCATTAATTTAATGGGAACAGCTACATCTTCCTTGTCAAGTCCTAATGTTTTACAGTTATTTGATTAAAACATTGATTAAGGAATGAAAGATATGTTGGTTTCTCCTATCATTGCACATGATGTTAAACATGCCCTCTTCAGTTTGCATTTTTCGAAGGCATTTGATACGAATGGATTCACTGCATTATTTTCCATTATACATAGGATATCATGGGTTAGCTCTTTACTAAAGCTGTACTGAAGTTTTTTTAATCTACCAAAATGCTTCAGGTCATCAATCATTCCTTTATATGTTTATTCCCAAAAAAGCCAAATCCTAATCAAATGCGAGACTTCAGACATATATACTACTGCTCTACTATCTATAAGGTGATTTAAAATTTTCTAGTTGAGCACCTCAAGATAGTTCTTTCCACTATTGTGATCGAATACTACACAAAGGCCATTTAGTCCTGATAGAAATCCAAAAGATAACATTCTATTTTTACAAGAGCTACTGAAGGATTATTATTTGAGTAAGAAATTACAAAGTTGTTTGATTAAGATTGATTTTTAAAGCTTTTGATACAGTTAGCTAAAGTTTTATTCGAATATGTCTTGAAGCATTGCATCTTCCATCCAAATTTGTTTAATGGATTATGATTTGTATTAGCACATCTTCACTGAGTATATATGTGAATGGTACTGCCATCGTACCTTGCAAGCCTGCCAAAAGGATCAAACAAGGTGATCCTTTATTGCCTTACTTGTTTACTCTTGTTATGGAGGGATTATCTCAACTTTTAAACAGTATGCTTCCTTGCAATGGTGGATTCCACTTTCAACACAAATGTAAGGAACTCTACCTTACTCACCTATTATATGCAAATGACTTGCATCTATTGTCTGGTTTTGATCCCGCTTCAAATAAAAAAATGATGCCTGTGCTTGATCTATTTGCGAAATGGTCTAGACTTAATCATAATTCCGAGAAAAGTTGCTTCTATACTTCGGTTGATGTGAGAAACTTTGTGGAAATTAAAAGAATCATTGGACTCCAGCATTGTTCACTCCCTTTTCATTATTTGGGAGTTCCAATTATGGTTTTAAAGCCGAAGTTTAGAGATTGCTTACCTATTATAGAAAAGATGAGGTCCAAAGTGATGGCATGGCAGAGTCGATTCCTGTTTTATACAGTTCAGCTTACACTCATCATTTTAGTACTTACTAGTCTTCATCTACATTGGGTTGCTCGTATTGCTTTGCCACGGAAAGTAATTAAAGAGTTGGACCAGATAATGAAATCCTTTCTCTGGTCATGATAGGCTGGTAACTACATGAATGCTCAAGTTAAATGGTGTGAGGTTACGAAGCCTAAAAATAATGGTGGCCTCATAATTATCTCAATCTCTAATATGCAACAAGTTTTAATATGCAAGAGATTATGGGAAATATACACGGACAGTAATGCATTATGCATAAAATGGATTCACGAATTCTATTGAAATGTGATAATTTATGGCAGGCTGAATATTTACGAGAAGATTCTTGGATTCTAAAACAAATGATGAAGTTAAGTGAATTTATTTATCCTCGCATCCAGCACACTATCGACAATGGTGAGAAAGGCCTGAATATGGTTTGATAATTAGTTAGACATCATCCCCCTTACTCATAATATTGATTTTCAAAGGCTTCGAAATTGAATGGTGTTAAACCTTAAGGTTTATTCATTGATAGAAAATGGTGATTGGTAGTGGTCGGGTCGGCCATTCTGGGCTCAGACCCAATCAAGACGACTTGCGGGCCGATCGGTCCACTCACCGAAGACCAA
>JANITW010000004.1:53527145-53539783 GCA_027564335.1 Erythroxylum williamsii | reverse complement strand
TGTTATTTTGGATGTTAATTTATTGATTTCTGATTTATTGTGATTTTACATTACTGCGATGCCATATGGATTATTAGTGAAATTTCTGGTAGTGAACCGTTATCGTGGGATACGTGTTGGAGCGACCTTCGGGTTTTCCGATGTGTACCCTACGGTGAGGGGGCGCTACATCTTGTGCTTGAGTGGTCTTGCCAAATGGTTTCCTGCCCATGTGTCTGAGCTTGCAT
Organism: Erythroxylum williamsii; assembly: GCA_027564335.1. NCBI lineage: Eukaryota > Viridiplantae > Streptophyta > Magnoliopsida > Malpighiales > Erythroxylaceae > Erythroxylum > Erythroxylum williamsii. The sequence continues at coordinate 53,539,556 of JANITW010000004.1, read as the reverse complement.
CCAATTGGACAAGCAGTTGATCCTTGAGATTGTAGTTATAGAGTTTGGGTAAATACTTACAGAGCTCTTTGAGTCATTGAACAGCTTCAGTATCTGCAGGTGTCCAATTCCATTGATTTTTAGTGTTGCATTTTACTTGTAAAACTCATCGTTCTTTTGCTAATTCTTTAAGAAATCCTTGATCAGAAATATAATTTAATAATCCAAGAAACTGTTGTACTTGTTTTCTATTGTGTAAGATATCTGGAAACATTTGTAATTTTTGTAGAATGTTAGGTTGTATTTGTAAATAACCATGATTAAATTGTATTCCTAAGTATTCAATTGTTTGTTGAGCTATTCTAGCTTTCTTTTTTACTTAAAATTAATCCTTTCTCTTGACAACGTTGTAAAACAATATGAACTTTTTTCAAATGATCTAACTTATCTTAATTAGAATAAATAATAATGTCATCAATGTAAACAAATGTAAATTCTTCTAATCCTTGAAGATTATTATCCATACATCGTTGATAAATATTAGGTACTTGTTTTAATCCAAATGGTAAAACATTCCATTGATAATATTTTTGAGGAGGACAAGTGAATGCTGTTAATGCTTTTGTATTATCATGTAATCTAAGTTGCCAGTAACCAGATTTGGCATCTAAAGTGGTAAACCAAGTTTGTCCTTTTATTTTATTTATAATATAATCTTTTTATAGTAATTTATAGGCTTCTCTTATTGTTGCTTCATTTAATTTTCTATAATTAATAACCATTCTTCTTTTTCCTCTTTTTTGTTCTGCTGAATTGTTAACATAAAAAGCTGGTGCAGAATGTTTACTAGTACTTGGGCTAATAAGTCCTTTTTCTAATAGTTCCGCACATTCACTGATAAATTCTTTAACATCTTGTGGTGTGTATGGTATATTATTTTTGGTATTAACTCCTTGAAGAGGATCTTTTAATTTGATTTCAATAAGTTCATGATTATGATTTTTAGAAGGATCTATCGAATTTTCACTACAGACTTTGTCTAAAAGTGTATCTACTTCTACCTGTAATGAAGTATTATTTAAAAGATAAAAATGTAAAGAATTTAGTTGTTCGGATAATACTTTAAGTTGTTGATAATAAGTAGTATTATAAATACGAATTTTAAGAATGATTGATTCTTGATTAATGTCTCTGATATATGGAGTTTTCAATGTAATATAATTTAAATATTGACAAAAAGGATTATAAAGTTTTAAAAAATTATTACCAATGATGAAAGGTAATCTTGATTCTTGTTGATATATAGAGGGAATCATGAATGTATAATTTTCTATGAGTATATTATTGTAATAACTTACATACCAAATAAATTTAAAACTCCCATCTGCAATTCTAGTTTGTAATGGTTTATCTAATTTTTCCCATGTATCTAGAAGATGTTTTGAAGCTATAAAAATAGTGGCTCCTGTATCAATATAGGCATTTACTTTAGTATTCTGAATAATCACTTGAATAAAGGTTGTATTGGGATTCAGTTGTTGATTCGGATTCACTTTGTTGAGCATATTCATGATTAGAGTTTTCTGATTCATAAAGATAAAGAGTTGAGTCTGTGTGATAATCAGATTCTATTGGTTCTAATTGATGTTCGTAAGCTGAATGTAAAATTTGTACTTTGTTAGTATATTTCTTATCATTTCATTTTGGACATTCATTAGCATAATGTCCTTCTTCTTTGCATAGCCAACATTTACAATTTCGTTTTTCTGTGGACAATATTTTTGTGTGTGCGTTGGTTTATAATTTCTATTTCTAGTGTTGCGTTGTTTTCGAAAATATTTAGGATAGGTTTTAGGTTGATATGGTCTTTGTTTATATCGACGCCATCTATATGGTCTAGAGTATCTCATAGATCGATGATATTTGGGTTGTGGAGGCTGGTAGTGTCTATGTAGTCTAGATTTTTGTTTGTATCATCTTGGTTCGCATCCATATTGTTGTGGTACTTCAACATTTTGAGAGTAACAAGGGTTGAGACGTTGATGTTTTAATGTTTGTTTTAATTTATTTTCTAAACAATATTCTACTAATAAATCTCGTGTAAGGAGAATAGCTTCTCCTAAATTATGTGCTATAGTATGATCATCTGTTCTTTCTTGGAATTTTCGTTGTAATTTGAAATTAAAAGGATAAGGTAATTTTTGAATAAAGATGTGTATATACATTTCTTGTTCTGATGGTGATAATTGATAGTAATGAGTTTGAAATTAACAAATAAAATTATGAAGATAAAAAATGTCACAAATACTCATATTATTTAGATGTCGTAAAGCTTTTAATTGCTTGTTTCGATTAGTTTATGCTTTGTGAAATATAATATCTTGGCCTAAAAATTCTTTATAGATTTCATTTCCATTAACATCAAAGGTTTCTACATCGGTGCTAGTACTTTGATAATGTGGAGTGCTTTTTAAGGCAAGCTCATTTTCTTGTAAAAATCATTGTACTATTCCTGTTGTTTTATAAAGTGTAAAATTCCATAATGAATCTTTATTATGTTCTCTATCTCCACAAGGTTTTTCTATTTGTAATAATAATTGCATACGATTAGACCATTCAAAGAATAATTCTTCTGCATTCGAAGTACAATCTAAATTTAGTATTCCTTCATTTCCTAAAGTAATATGTTTAGGTTTATATTCAGAGGAGTACTTGCGTATTTTAGAACCTTTATAGTAATATCCTTGTTGATTAATGAACTCTTTTCTATCTTTTGTCCAAGAATAGTTGGTTGGTTGGAAATTTTTTTTTCATTTGTCACCGGTTATTTTATTTTTAAGTTTTAATTCGCGTGATTTACTACTTTCTAATTTATCATCTTCCATGAATACTTCTTGATCGGATTCATATCCATAGATTATTTCTTGATAATAATAATAATAATAATAATAATAATAATAATAATAATAATAATAATGATAATGATAATAATAAGCTCAAAATTTATAATAATAATAACATTAATTAATGATGATGATGATGATGATGATGATGATAATAATGATAATAATAAGCTCAAAATTTATAATAATAATAACATAAATAAATAATAATAATAATGATGATGATGATGATGAGTTTAATAATATAATTAAGAATAAAAATTACTTATGTGAGGGAGGAGTATTTTTAAAAGTTGCTTATGTATTTTGTTTCTGTCCCTGAGACAAAAAATTTTATACCACAGTATTGGAAGGAACAAAATATTTCTATCTCTGTACTCTAAAGTCGGAACAAAAATAAATGAAGATAGCAAGTAAACATTGTTAGATACAAAACTTTTTGTGTCCTTGTTATCCATCTCTGCTGATGAAGACAGCAAGCGTACGCTAGGCTTTGTTTTAGTAAGTGACGAGCAGAAATTGATAGAAAAATTGTTATTACTCTATGCGGCTTCCACCACAAGAATTATAAGGAAATCAGGATGTGCATGGCTTGGCAATGAAGATGAATCTTAAGACATACGTTTACATAGAGAGAAGGAGAGAGAGAGAGAGAGAGAGAGAGAGAACTAGGTTTGAGCTTTGACCGTTGCCTCTGCACGGGCTTACTAATTTCCAAGGTTATTAAAACCGGACCGGACCGGGCGATCCGACCAGAATTTGGTCGAACCGGCCAGTTGTCCGGTTCGGTTTTAATGAATAACCTTTCAATAACAAAACCGGCCGGTTTATCAGATAACCGGCCAGTTTATCAGATAACCGGCCGGTTTTCGTAGGAACCGGTTATTTGATAACCGGAATCGTTCTTTTGCGTTCAGGAAGATGAGAAGAAGGACGATGAGGAGACGGTGGAGGAAGATGCAGAGAAGTGACGATCGGCGTTATGAGGCCTCGCCGTGTTTCACCGGAACAACAGCGGCATCCTGACATGGGAACGGCGTTATGAGGCCTCTTCTTCTCTTGGATAAACCACTGCCTCTCACTTCTTGCTTCGTCTCCTCTTCATCCTCCGATTAGACTAGGATAAAAGTTGATTCTGGAATGCCAGGGGAACTTAGAGAAGAGAGAGCACCAGTGACGACTTGTCTGAGTCTTCTCCGACGCCAAAGCACATAGATGGACTGGATTACAAGAACCAGCAGACAAACCGCAAAGATAACAGTAATAGCAGCAACGAGCTTGTTTAAAGGATTCATCGCAACGAACTACATCTACCGAACGTGATATCTTGTGTAGCAACCTTAAAAGTGATCTAATGGCTTGGTTTTGCAGCCTACCGGTGACTGTAGGCCAATACTTGTGCAAATTAACGAAGAATATTGGAGACAAGGCAACTGGAATGAAAGGTAACCGGTGGCTACCCTGTTTCTTGGAAATGAAAAAGATAAGTGAGCAGACATAAAGGAGTTAATGATGACGTTGTAGTGGAGAGTAAAAGTGACGTTGGCGTTTTCTGGGGTATGATTTAAAATTTGAACGTAATTAAACGGGTGAGACCGAGAGAAGGAGGCTTGATAGTTGATATTCCTTTCCCTTCCCTGTAGATACGTCGTGGGAAGACCACCCAAGAGAGGGAGGCTTTTAATAGCTAAGACATTGGGGTTGGTGGAGTCTAAAAGGTTTTGTCAACTCATTTATGGTGAGGTTGAGCGATAGTTGCTTTCTAGTTATTTGCAAACGTTCGTCCACCTTGATATTCTGGCCTAACCTAATTTGTCTGAACATTGCCTCTTTTGCTATTATCACGTTGTTGCCATTGAATTTGAAGGGTATGTTTACGTCAAGATTGTGTGGTCGGTCCATCTACTACTACAATTAATAATGATAGAAATGACATGATACCCGTCTAAAATTTAGATTAGACTATGGGTTATTCATATCTTCTCTTATAATGTGCCCCAGTATGGAAGCGCAAGATATTAGGTTCTTATAAGATCAGCTCCGGTGGAAGGAATTTCCTAAGACTTGGTCCAGTAGGAGGCAACGCAGCGTTGTTGTTGGTAAGAGTTTCGCGGGAAGTACAATGAAAAGATAAGGGGAGGGTGAGCATCGATCGGTTAAATTAGTTTCGACAAAACCATCATCTCACTTCGGAAGTAGGAATGCAGTGAGATCATGTAATGTAAGGCCCGCCATATGGTAGAGGGTCACAGTCAATAAGGTGTAACATCTAAATCGGAAAGAAAAACCTACGTCGCTTGGGTGTCATCCATAAAATTCCGACAAGAATAATTTCCAGTTATTATAATTATTGACTTAATATTCGTATTGTATTCTTCTACGTCTGTTACTTCGATGCAAAATAATTACATTTACTTTCTTGGATAATCTATGGCTTCAAAAGAATTAGCAATCTTCGCTTAATTAAGGTTGGGGGTTTGACATGCAGCATTATTAAATACTTGGCGGTGGTGTTGAGCTGCTTCTGGGGTCTCATAAGGTATTCGAGATATAGATGAGGACAGATAGTATGGGTAGATGTTGCGTGATGAGGACAGATAGTATGGGTAGATGTTGCGTGAAGTTTTCCAGGTCTTAGTTTGATCACTGTGATTATTAGGTTTTTCCTCCTCTTTTCAACACACATGATAATGGTTTTGTGAGACTTTTTTTTGGGAGGCTTGCTCGTGAAGTGGGTCTGAAGGTTTCCAAGTCTTTGATTCACAGTAGAAAATACTTGTGTGAATTTTTCCAACTCTTTGTCTTACTGCGTGGGTTATTAGGTGTTTCTCTGTGTGCAACACACGTTAGTTGTTTTGTGAGATTTTCTGGTGTGTTCAGAAAATTGTGAGTGAGCTAAAGTGTTGTTGGTGTGTACAGAAAATTATGAGTGAGCTGAAACAGTGTTTGTGTCAATGTTGTCGTGGGTTGAAAGACAGATTTAGTGAGCTGCAGATTTTGCGGCGGGGCATAAGTGACTTCCTTCATGCGTGACTCCGTCCTTGCGTCGTTTTTGTTTGTTTACTGGTGGTGTGCGAGGTAAGGTTGTGGGTTTTTTGTTTTGATGATTAAAAAGTGCATGGAAGGACTAATGTGTTGATCTTTATGTTGTTGTCTTTCCTGGAGTTTCACATGAGTGGGCTGAAGGTGACATGCTGTACTGAGGTGCTTTGAAAGCCACATGTCTTCGTTGGTTGGTTGTCATTGATGAAGTTTTAGTGCAGCTATGCTCTTGTTTTTGTTCATTACAAATTTCTATTTCTCATAAAACAACGTGCATGTATGCGGAAATCACTAATCAAATCAGGCCTGCTTATTTTTTAATCCTTTCCATTCAACAACCACTTGGGACCATTTCAGATACAAAACACTTACAATCATAATGTCATTGCATTACCAAATCATTCACATACACTTTGTACAATTCTTGCAGAACATATTTCAAAAAGACAAAATCACTAAAGACATAATCAGGTGCAAACTGATCCCGACCCTTAATCCATATCTGATCTCAGTAACTATACTGCACTTAGCCTAACTGAATAATTCCTCAGAACTTGAAAAGTCACGTTGCTATTTTTTATGAGTTTTACGAACTCAATGAGCGAACCATCATCGATGATTTCACCCAAGGCAAATACACAAATCACATATCTCATATATATTCATTCAGATCATAAATAATTCAATACTCACGTTATTATTATTGTGACTGAGTGCTTTCACACACATATACAGATACTGGCCCATTGGGCTGAGTTAGAACAAAAACCATGGAGCAAAGCTCTACAGGTAGAACAGGAAATCAAGGAGCAAAGCTCTATGTGTAAGTGCTTTTATACTAGCTACTCTAGTCATAACACCTTTGTCTGAGAATGTATTTTATAAAATGCATCAAATACATAATATGCCATATAAAGCAGTCACATGTGTTCACAATTAGAATCTCATAATCATCGGACTTAAGTCCAACATTCAGCCTTCGTTGAGAATACAAATATCATTGAGAATTTCACAGCAATCAGAATACTTTCAATACATTCTCAAATATTAACTCCTTAGACTTTAAGTCTGAAATTCATAAATAAATCACAAACAGTTAATAATTGGAAGTCAAATAAATTAAATCAATCCTAGGAAAAATTATCTAGGTTAACTCACAGTATGCTCCGATATGTTATTGCCTGGATGGTCTGGCAATGTCTGACTGACGTCTAATGTACTCCTCTATATCATACAAAACACATTTACAAATATTAAACTTTTGCACAAATGTATAAACATGCCTTTATGCACATCTATATATATCAAAAATGCACAATGCATGTTTAATGACAATCTCGGATATCTTATTGAATTCTTATCACCATACCATTCAGATATCAAAACCCTTATAAATATAATTAGTACTTAGGGTTTGGACCACAATAAAACAGTGTAAAGTTAATTTTATAACTTAATTGATCATTTCAGACTTTTCTAACAATATACTTTTAGGTCAACTTTGCATATTCATTATGATAAAGTAAAAGACACAATTAGGCAATACTTCCTTCTAGAAAATTGTTCTCCAATGTCTTAAGTTTCTAATGACACTAAAATTATTCAATTTGGTTTAGTATTTTGAAAGTAATACTCCAATTATTTTTGGATTGTTCTCATTCTATAACAGGGCACTATACTCAATTCCATCTAGACATTGAAAGTCTTAGAGACTGAATCAAAATTATATTTCTTTAGATAATTTGTAGTCCTATGTCTCTATTTTACTCAAAATAAAAAAACATTTCATTCAGATAACTACAGAACAAGATATTTTCAAAATACTGAAGATATTGTCAAAAAATCATTCCAGCACAGTCAAGTTTTTCAACTTCAATCCAACAACACCACTAAATAAATTAAGTCACAGAAATGCAACATAACCTTATGGCTGTGCAAGAGTCATGGGTGTGCAACAAAAAACTCACGCCCATGCATACTGATGAAATTAAATCATGGTCTGAGACTTCAATGCACGACCGTGTACACCAAATCAGACCTGTCCCACATTTTTCAGTCAATCTCTCCCAAATGATTTTAGATGGCTATTATTTTTGGTGGAGATGTAGATTAATGTGTTAAGAGTCCAATGGTTTAAGTCCAATGGTTTAAGTCCCATGTTATTTGGACATCGGGTGAAGAAGTTATAATAAAACGATTAAAGGATGTTCAGAACAAACTCTTCCAAAAAAAGTTGAAAGTCACGATCGTGCGTCCCCCACAATCACGAGTTTCACTAGCAGGTCACCATCATGCTGAAGCACGATTGTGATTCGTGACAATCAATAGCATGATCGTGACTCGCGGTCTTCTTTCTTCTCTTTTTCACCGAATATTTCTTTTTCCATTTTTTTCCAGATTTTTCATTCCTCTCTCATTCAATCTATGACTCCATTATTTTCCGCTCCTTTCGACTCCCATTATAGCTAAAAACCATCCACAACAGATCAAAATTCAAGATTACACAGTAACAATAAAAATAGAACATATACGAACATTCACCAATTTCTACACTTTTCATTTTTCTACATTCCACATTTTCATAAACAACTTCATTTCATCATAAACTTTTCATTGTATCAACTTTATAGCATGACTTCACCAAATCTTCATTTCATATCATTAAAGTCATTTAAACTCATCTCTATAAACACTTCATATGTTCATGCATGAATAGTAAAAACAACCATATAAGTATTGCTCTAAACCATAACAGAGACATCAACTTTTGTGAACTCATATCCAAAACAGAGTCTATTTCATACAATTTTTTTAAATAACTCCTTTTTCACAAATCCATCTTCTAATTCATTCGTCATCAAAACTACTCTTCTTAAACCCACTCATGCATGTATATATATACACTGTAAAACATCACGAAAATCACTTACTGCATTCAACAATAGTTCCAGCGATGAGAGGGAATCAATTTCACAAAAAAAAAACAAATTTGCTATTCAGTGATGAATAACTAGAAGAGTGTTTTGGTGATTCTAGTAAGAACAAACGAGATACAGTAACCTTTATTTACTCAAAACAAGACTACATGGCTATCTTGCATGTATTACATGTGTCACTGTTCCATACTGCCACATGTCACCATATATGTAAACCATTTGTCAATATTTAATCGGTCCACAAGGCAAACTAGAATTGGCCCAATTTCAACATTTTCTTGTTTTAAAAATACTCCGAATTCTAAAATTCACCAAAAATTTTGAAATAACCTAAATATACCAAAATTACCAAATCACATTTTAATAACATTAATAACTCAATTATACCTAGAAAATATCAATAAATGCATGCACAGTCATATGTGCAAAACTCATTATTATCACATATGTGTATGCCAAATCATGCATAAGCATGAGTCATACGTTCTAATTTCTCATGTTCACTATTCAATCCTTATCATGGGTAATGGGATGTTACATGTTGTGCGTGGGATGTTTTAGTGACTATTTCAAAGATTCATAGTAAGTTTCTTGCTTGACAACTTCCAGTTCTTTCGTTGATGAAGCGACATATTTAGAGGAGTTATTTTTTTTATCTCAAATGTTGTCTTTGTTTATGTTAGTTATTATTTAATCATTTGAGTTGTTTATTTCATAACGTTATCATTAAACATTGATGGAGAAAATTCTTTGTTGAGGTTAGTACGAGGCGGTCATACTATTAGGTGTGAAATTCTTTCATGAGTAGTGAGGACGAGAGATAGTGTCAAGGGTTGAGTAGTGTCGGCTCAATAAAGTCTTGTATAAAATTATTGTCGTTAGTGAAAGAATTAAGCTAAGTGAAGGCCTCACAGACATAAGCAAGGTGTGTCAAACTGTGTTAACAAATATTAGTGTTGATTTATTTTGTTGCATTTAATTTTTTTGATTTTTGATTATGTTAGAAACGATTGTCGTAAATCAAAGAGTTTGCTATACTACTACACCTCTACGGTTTTCTCAATTGGTATCAGAACGGGTCACTGAATTAAAACTTAGTACGTCAAGTCAGTGCAGATCCTTATTTCACAATTATGGTTATAAGAGAAGGGGCATCAATCATCAGGTCACTATTGTTAGATGGTTTAAATTATCCTACGTGAAAATAAAAAATAAGAGTATTCATTTAGGCACAAGGAACAAGAGTATGAAACTCAATTTTAAATGGCTAGACACATCCTGTGACAATTGATGAAAATAGAGAAGCAGTGCTTAAAGATGCATATAAGTGGACATGGGCTGAAGAAGAGAGAGCACTTGAAAATTCTCAGGCCCTGCACATTATCTTCAATGTAGTTTATGAAGGTTGCTTTGCTATAATATCAGCTTGTGAATCAATGAAAGAAGCATGGGACACTTTGTAGATTATACATGAAGGATAGAAATTTGTGCTAGCCTCAAAACTTCAAATATTGGTTGTGAGATTTGAAGAACTAAAGATGGATGAGAGTGAAATTATTTGAGACTTCCATGAGAGACTACATGACCTAGCAAATCAAGCATATCAACTCGAGAACAAGTAGTCTAACAAAACTAGTTAAGAAGACGTTAAGATTGTTGCCTTTGAGGTTCATACCAAAAATTATGACCATCGAAGAATCCCATGATATCACTTAATTGTTTATGGATAAGGTAATTGAGATTCTTACTAACTTTGAGATTAATTTGTTAAGAGACAATCGAGAGAAAAACAAAGGATTAGCATTGTAAGCTGAGATTGGTAAAGCTGTGAATGACTTCGAAGATGAATCTGATGAGAATGAGGATGTGGAGTTATTGACAAAAAATTTTAGTAAGTGGTTAAAGAAAGTGAAGAAAGATAGATCCGATTTTAGGTAAAATGGTAGAAGCTCATCAAATAGTAATTTTAAACAACAAGGGAAAACTCAAAAGGGTGAAAGAAAAGTTAAGAAAGTTCGATGTCATGAGTGTCAATGCTTCGGACATGTGCAAGTGGAAAGTGTTAATACCTCGAAGAAGAGAAAAGGGAAGTCCTATACAAGCACTTGAAGTGAGAATGAATTCAAAAGTGAATATGGTAGTGAAGAAGAAGTTATGAATAGAGCTGTGTTGGTTACTTTATATAGCAAAAGTCTAGTTGTTTGCTTAACAGCAACCGAGAAGGAAGTAACCGATGATGAAAACATGAGTAACTCAGAAAATTAAAAAAAAATGTAGACAAATCAGTTCAAAGCTTAATCTCAAATTATGATAGTGATAGTACTTCAAATATAAAAAGGAAGGTATTTATGAAGCCTATGAGTTGATGTATGCTAAATGGGTCTAAACATGTAAGAAAAATGTGAAGTTGAAGGAGGAAAACTCTACCATGAAGAACACCATTCAACACCAATGAAGCTGGTCAGTATGAAAAAGGGAATAAGAATGTTAAATGGAGGTAACGAAAAGCTAGAAAAATTATTAGAAATTGGTAAGACTAAAGAAGATCTTCAAGGCATTGGCTATAGAGGTGAATGTTCCAGGTTGAATGATGAGAAAATTGATTCGACCAAATTTTTCCAAGGAGAAATCTCAAAGGAAAAGCAAAGGTTTATACCTATATGTCACTTTAGTGGAGTAATCGGGCACATAAGACCAAAATGTTAAAAGTTGTCGCAAATGATGTTTCAAAAGGGTCAAAACTGAAAATCTAGACACTCTCTGTTAAATTTCTAGTAGCAACCTATGTTACCAAAGCACTCTTAGGTTAGAAACAAGGACAAGCACAATGATGTAGTAAAGGAAAAACAAGAAATTGTTTAGATTCACAGTTAGTTACTGCTTTTAAAGAAACTGTTCATATTGAGGGTAAGTCAATTGCTCAGATGAAGAAATCAACTAGAAAGTTGACGACTGAGATAATATGATGAGGAATAAGCCCAAGTTTGAATTTCTTTGAGGGGCATAGGGACTGTATGTTTTACATTTTTAAAATATAGTTTGATGTTGTTTATTAAAAACAAAAAAAACAAAAAAAGACATTCTAAGGAGTTATTATTTAAGCTTTCTGAATTTTTATTTATTGGTTTGAGAAGGCCAGTTGATTGATTTGTACATGAGGCTATGCTTGATGATGGGATTTATGAATTTGATCAGTCTTATAAAGATGGAATTGAAGTGAGCAATGATATATTGGCATATCTATTAACTAGTAGTAAATTTTCATCTTAGCTTTCTGCTATTGCATTAGGAGCTTATGATTCTTCCATTGCACCTACTACCGATTTTTATGCTTCTTTATTTGTTGAGATTGATTGCATTGAAGGCATTCTTTGTTTTGGCATTGGTTGGTCCTATGGGGAAGACATCAGATTATTTTTGGTGACTGTTCAATTCAGGGGGAGATTTTAAGGTATCTTTGTGACTATTTATTGGCCCCCGGAAATTTTTTTCTCTAGTTAAGCATGATTTAAAAGAATTTTGAGGTTTTGATAGATTAAATCTTTGGAGTT
>JANITW010000004.1:53490151-53502353 GCA_027564335.1 Erythroxylum williamsii | reverse complement strand
TATCGCTCGAGTAGTCGACTCACTGGTGTCCTTCCTCTTGCGATTGGGTCAAATCGGCTTGGTTCCCTATAAGCAACTAAGTTCTCATTCAATTAACATTTCAAGGAAAATATTCCATAAAGCTTGAAAATTCATAAGGTAAAGTACTAAAAGTCTCCACTCGACTTCCATCTAAAATTATGAACCCTTACAGGCTAATTTCGAACTTCCCTTCTTCATATAACTTGTAGCCCTTTCTTTCCAGTTCACAACGAATCTGAAATTACCTCAATTGGACATCTACAACCCAAGATATGCCCAAAATCTCCTTTAGAAAAATTGGTTGTTCGCCGCGACGAAGGTACACTCGCCGCAGCGAGCCAAATCTCTTCGCACGTCGCGACGTCACCCCTCTCGCACGTCGTGATGAATGCTTCTCTCGTACGTCTCGGCGTGCCTCCTTCGCACGTCGCGATGAACACTTTCCCGCTCGTCGTGACAAATTTAATTATTATACGTCACGACGAACTCCACGTCGCGGCGTGTTCATACGCACGTCGCGATGTGCAGGTCTGGAGCTCGACTCTGAAACCCGATTTCCAGCATTTTCCAACTTCGATTCTTTCCCAAACTCAATGTAACACACCAAAGCCTTCGATCATGTCTTATACTACATTTCTAACCCAGCAGCAACTCAAAATCAGCCTAAAACACATCAACCCACGAAATCTAACCATTTTTGCCCTAAAAACCATAATCCTTCGATTCTGCTACATTCAACATTCTCTAGGTTTAAATCTAACCAGACCAAGTTTAACACAAGCAGAACTTACCCGAAAATGGTTCGAAACTGTCAGAAATCTCTTGAAATCGCCAACTCTCTTTTTCTCTTCTCTTCTTCCTCCACCGACGGCGCTTCTCCTTCTTTCTCTTCTCTTTTCCTTTCTTTCTTCTCCTTTCCCTTCTTCTAATTTCCTACTTAAGTCAAAGGAAGCATAAAGACCATTATACCCTTCCTTGCAAAGCCTAAACCACTCTAACTCAAGTAACCTTCCCAAAATACCCTCACACATATTACCCTTTTTAATTCTCACTTAACCACAATTAAACCTTAATTATCCACTAATACTCTAAAATTAATCAAACTAAGGCATAAACACGTAATTAACACAATTCATGCTTAATAACATCATATAAAAAAATTTGGGGTCCAACAAGTACGTTCTGTTCACGGCGTGCAGTACGTTCTGTTTTGGACCGAACCAGACCATTTGAGGTGTTATGTGCTTTTGTTTCGTTTCTAAGTCTGGTGCATTCATGTTTTGTATTTGGTCATAAAATACGAAAGATTTGAGAAGTTTGAAAAATGAGAGATTGATGATTGTAAAAGTAAGATTTTGGAAATGTTTTATGAACGGTTTAAAAAGTGAAGGATTTGAGAAATAAGCTTTGAAGAGTTTCTCCTATGAAATGTTTAAAAATTAAAAACGTCTTGAAAATGATTTTCTACTTATTGTTCAATGTATAAATATATTATCCACGAGCTTCCGAGCTCACCCCCCCTTTCATCCCTATCTCTAGGTTTCGAACAGGAGATCGGATGAAAGACTGTCAAAACACCAGTTCGATTTGTGCATGTTTCTATATTTTGAATAACTTGGACTTTTGGACAGGTTTAAGATATGGTTTAGAAAGCCATTAAGGTTCTGAAAATATTCGACTCATGAAAGTATTAAGTTATGAGATTGTACATAGATTGGAACTATATATGGCTAAGGTTATGATCTTGTGTAAAATTTTGAGTATGATGTTTTTGAATTATAAGATTGTATATTAATGTGAATTATGGATTTGATTATAATTATGATCGAGTTGTGTACGGATGTTTCTGATTAAAGATTGAGGATTATTGAAATGTTTTAGATATAGGAGTGTGTTTATCTGCTGAGATCCCGGACGGAGGTCCGATAGATTTGGATGATTTTGTGTAATGGCTTGGGTATTTTAGAAGTGTTTATTTACCCTTGCAGGTTTTGGGTTAGGTTAAAGGCAGCCTTTATGCTGCCAAAATTTCGTTAGATAATAAGTTGAAAAAGAAAAATAAATAAGAATTAGATGTGTAAAAGATGAATTTTTGGGATTGGATTGTATGTGTAAGTAGTTTGTGTGATTCGAGAACTTGATTAAGGATGATGTCCAAGAAAAGGGAAATTATGTGACTTGCATGAGTTTGAGTAAAAACGGATATAAGAAAAAGAAAAAAAAATTATACCGGATTTTCACGTCGGATTAGTCTAGGTTTCCAACAAGATCGTTGTTGTCTTTGTATTGTATTCATGGATGTCGGATATGATTCAGTTCAATTACTCCATTTGTATGTTTTCAATTCGATTGATTCGTTTGTCCGCTTTGCTTCGCTTTGCCTTCGATTAGTATTCGTTTTCGCTTCGCTATCTTTGCATGCATCCGTTCTTTTAAATTCCGTTATTCGATTTACTTTCGATTCGTTTGTTTCGATGCTTTCGCCTCATTTGTTTTTGTGCCGTTCTTCGTTATTCCGGTTATTGTAACCGTTCCGATTTGCTTCTTTCGATTTATCGTTTCCGATTTGATTTCGGCTTATGTTCTGTTCTTTCTTTTTTTTTCGAATTCAATTTATCCAATTTGAATTTGCCTCGTTCTTCGTATCCGTTCCTGCTTTTCGGTTGGGATCCGGTTTCCGGATCGGGTCCCAACATTGTTCTTTATGAGGAGTCATGGTGTAGGCCCACCTATAGTATGACATTGTATGAGTTATAGTTTTAGGTTGACTACTTGGGAGAACGTATTGTTACTGTGTCTCCTCCATATCACATGGGAACTCTGTTAGTAAACATGTCAATGAAGATAGGTACTTGGACCATATTTCCGTGTTTGGACTTTTGCAATTTGCTTATATTTAGTTTGGTTTTGGGGTCTCTGAATACGAAATACTAACCTTCTAGTTTCTTTTACTTCTGCCTAACTACCATTGTCTGTAGAATAGTCAAATTAAAAAAAAAGAATGGTATCTATTATTTGGCCATATAGTTTTAATCTTGCACTTAAAGAATGACAAGTTTCAGGGACTACTTAAAACACTTGGATAAACTCATATCTTCTTGTTTTAATGTGTTTATTAACCAAAAGTTTTTATATGCTGAAGCTTGACTTAATCTAATGACAAGTAAGGCACATGTCACATAACAATGTGCATCTACACTTCGCACCATAAGCCTCTAGATGCAGGAGCCATCTTATATGTGTAGGTTGTTCAACCACATAGAAGCAGCTGATTTGTAGGGAGATTCTAATGAACTTAACACTCCAACCATAACAAAACAGGCTATGACTATGGCACTATTAGAGACTTGATTACAGTTTCATTATCACATCATTCGATTGCTGGAAATTTTAACTAGAGAAGGGCAAAAAGGATTGGAATTTCGTTGTTGAGGATTGTCAATAGTTTTATAAAATGACTATCTATGGTTACTTTTTTGATGATTTTCATAATTATCATAATTAATATTGTTTAAAATACATTGTAATATTCTTGCCTTTTTTATTGATGGGCATTTTATATCGTTGCTAAATTCCGTCGTAAATGTTATCAGGATGATTTTCCTCCATATTAAGCGACGAATATTACTACCGTCGCAAATTTGATAGAGTTATTGTAAGAGTAGCATAAACACACCAAGATGAAAATGGAAAATATTAATTCAAAGGATGGAATATGAATTTTAGGTTGAAATATGCCACCAAAGAGAAAACAGGATATAATGTGACTAAGGTACAGACCACTATTTGGAGTCAGTTACTGTCCAAGTGAAGCATCACATTCTGCAGCTACAACTGAATCAGATGTTGTACCTCTAGCTACTACTATACTTGCAGATGAGGCATCACTTTCCGTACCTGCTACTACACCATTCACCACCCCTATACCGACAGAGATATCAGGAAAAATTGGTGCAGATGGAAAAGCAGACCTTTAGCCTGAAGTTGATGGAAGAACTTACATCATAATTGTCAATAATCTATAAATAAAAATACGTGAAACACCATATGTTGATAATGAAGTGTAGGTTTAAATTTAAAATGGCATAAAATTAATTATTTTAATATTAGGTTGATTTCGTCTAGACCATGCTCAAGAAACATCACATCCAAATTCAAGGAGAAGATAATGTCGAGGGTTATATATAGAAGAATATCTTTCAAGCGACAAAGGAATTTTATTATAAGGAGTTTGAGGTAAAAAAATTTATATTTTTATTTTTAAATTTATTTTTATAAAAATATTTGATAAATATTATTACATTATAAATACTTATCGTATTTTTTCCTTTTATTTCAGAAATAATGTTTTAAAGATTCTGAATTTGACATGGTCATTTATCAAGAATGGGAGAGACGAGCACATACATGTTATCGAGACTTTGTTCGTGCGATACACAAGATTGATATACGATCGCCTTATTTTTTGAACAAATATACAGTCGTTGGCAGCAGTATTGGACATCACCCGAGATAATGTCCATTTCATAGCGTAATTCTACCAACAGACGCAGAGGACTATGGAGAGAGAGTCTTCTCGTATATATTAGAGGATCTATTACCCATCACGAGTATGTAGAGAGACTTGTAAGTATCTACTCTTTACATTTATATTCTGATTTTTTACTTTGGTATATTTCAATTTAATTTGATGTGTGAATTTTTTAATGAAAATATGTATATTATAAAGAATGATGATAACGTTATAAATTGTAGTTCACTTATAACATTTTATTTTGGTGCAAGAAAAGTCTATGGGCACGAAGACTACACTTCATAAACTCTTTTTGCACATTTGCATTAAGAAGCATGACGGTGTGACCTTTGTCAACACCCAATATAAAGAATTAAATGTATGTAAAATTTATGCTTTAGTATTAATGATTAATAATTATCATTTACTAACATAAACGTTGCCTTACGATAGGACCAAATATAAGAAAGTATTCAATGACAGCCTCAGCAGTCTGAAGATGTTGATGAGACTCAAACTTATCTTCATGCAGTGGTGGTAAGGACCGTCGTGAAAGGATATTCGGCTTAGGTTCATTTACGAGCACATATTATTTGCAATCCTCCACGTCCAGTACAACAACATCTAGTAGGCAGTCGACAACTAATGAAGTCAATGAGCTTCAGAGCATAATACAGACATTGGCAACTTAGTTGCAACAGTTGATGGAGTATATGGCTCAGCACTATATGAGATGGATGAGTTGATAAGGAGGCGTAGCACTTCATCGCAGCAATCAAAGCATCTACGGTCACCAAATGAATAACGTACTTGTAGTCATTTTATATGAATTACAAATATTTATTATGCACAAAATAATTTTTTATTATCAATTAAGATAATTTTTACTTTATATCGTCAATCAACTTTCTTTTTAATAAATTAAATGTTGAATCAAATCAAAATATTATCAATAGATAACTCATAACTATTTAAATTATGCATCAACCATCATGTCATCAAATAAAATTTAATGCAGGGAAATTTTTAAAAATAGTTTTTAGCAAATTTACCAACAAAAAAAAGTTCATCGGTAAAATCGACAAATAACTATCGATAATGACAATATTAATTTACTGACAGAATAACAAATATGTCGGTAATTTTTCCGACGGACAAGTCTTCTCCGTCAGTAAATTTACTGACAGAAGACAACACAGAATAACCGTTAGTATATTCTCCAATGGTACACAAAATTTTTGTAGGCAAATTTGTGATGAACATTCTGTTGTTCGTCGCAAATTATTACCTATAGCCGTATCTCCGACGCCTTGGTTCGTCGATAAATTTTGTCGCTAACTAAGCTTTCCCACAGAAACATTCTGTTGATAATTTCCGTTACTAAACTCCATTTTTCTTATAGTGTGCTTCGCCATCCCATTTCCTCTATTCACTTGCACTTTTATGTACACATTCACTTACACGACTACTATTTTTAAGATAAAAATAAAGAATATGTAAAATAATTATTGGTTTCCTTTTATGGAAATCAAGAAATATTTAACATAACTTAGTAGATAGTCTAAAGAATTCCCCTAATTATTTTGTAAACACCATAGAACACTTAGGCCTAAAGAATTTACTTTTGCTTGAAAAAGTAGTCTTTTTTCTAAAATTTACATTATCACATTTGGTTCATTTTTTTGAGTAGTTGGGAAAGAAAAAACTTTCCCAATCTAAGGAAAGTAAAAACTTTCTCTTTTTTGAGTAGTTAGGAAAGTAAAAACTTTCCCAATCTAAGGAAAGTAGTAGCACTTTACTTGGATTCTAATATGTTGTCAAGTTCTTGGATTCGTTTATAAGGTTTTACAATGTTGTTCTTCAGGCTCAAGAACATGGAACTGGACTACGGGCTATGGCAATTGCAGATGTCTCCAGCAGAAAGCCCAGATCTTAATAAGCTGGCCAGGTTAGGGTTCGTGAAGTTTTAGTTCGCTTCTTATCTAGTCTCCATGGCTTTTGCGCCTCTCCAAGGACAACCCAAATACATTGACTTCTTTGCCACCTTTCTTGCCACCTTTAGGAAGATTGGCATTGTTCAACATCCACAGACAGATCATACCCTACCAAAACCATTTTATAATCGTATGACGCATTGGAGCACATGATCGATGGTCGTGGAAACATCAGATCATACACTCTCCAAGCCAAGCAATGGAGGTTTGTGGACTATAGCATGTGTTGAGCGGAATTAAAATAGACAAGGGAGTATCGAATTGAAGAGAAATAGACATAAAAACAAAGTCCCTTTCTATATATCACGCCATTATTAGTAGGTAGAGCCGGTGAGTCGATGGACTAGTGGGTGAAAAGGACGTCCACTCATGCCATGTGAGTCTTTGAACCTACACACAACCCTCAAAACCGCATCTACACTACATTCTCTTTCAACGTTAACAACTCGCTCTTTTTATACTATTGCTAAATTAACTATTTATCTAACTACACACATTTCTACATACTTACATACACGCATTTTTTTCTTGGGTTATATTTGGTGGTGTATGTTTTTATTTGGAATTTTGAAATACAACTGTTGCATTGGATGATGGGTCATTTCAACTGTTTCTTCGCATGCGATCGCTACTTGCGGTGTATTCATATTCTGGTTTGGTAGGTCACGACTATTTTAAGGCCTAAATTGTATTTTCCTCAGTTTTCTTTTTTTCGTATTTTGGTGCTAACTAAGCCTTACCTGACACTATCTCATACCCAATTCCATCAATCTTGTGTACTGTTTATAATTTAAATTTCCAAAATACAATTGGTTTTTAGACTTAACTTGTATTTTCCTCAGACCGAATGGTTGCTTCATTTTCACGATTTAACACTTAACAAAAGCATGGATGTACGACCAGGAAAATTATATATATGTTAAAAAAGAAAAACTAGGGGTTAACGACAAGCAATAAAACGTCTAGTAGAAATTAAGCGATTGAATCGGGTGACAATGACTGCTTAAAAATTACTAACACTCACTTGGTATCATGAAAAGATAATTAAAACTTCGGCAACTTAGACAGGCCTGTATGTATGGGAAACGTCTGCTCTGTCTGTTTGATTTCAATATCAACAGATTCTTAATTTGCTCTAGCGAAATGTACAATTCAAGGCCTTCAATATCGTATTGCTATAACAGACAGCCATCGAGTTCATAACAACATCAACCCAAAATAGAATCTAAGAAAATAAACATATAGAAAAGAAAGGCCGTTTAAATTGGTAACAACATCACCGTCTTCTACTTGTTCTTCGCTGCTCATCTTCTTCAAACGCTAACAGTGCAACTGGTAACCAACTGGTACTTAACGGCGTTAGCACCGACAACGATTCCGGTATTTCTGTTCCCAAACGATATATAAGCAGGACATCTGACGTACAAATGATACCTTCCCGAAATAAAAGCTCCAACTTTGAATCTCACTCGACCATCCATCTTGATCAACAACATGACAGTCCCTTGGCTCTGGTCTTGACTCAGCGCAACGGCGTTGTACGGAGCCACCGGCACAGTGGTCCCGTAGATGAACGGAGACCAGACGTCAATCTCCTTGTGACCTTGATAAGTTGGTTGGATTGCTGTGCGGAGTGTGATCTGTTGGCTGCGATAAGTAGCGTAGATGTCGAGCTTGTCGTAATAAATGCCGATTTTGTCATTTGGGTTGCGGGAGGAAACGGTAACTTGGAAGTTGGAGGTTAGGAAGTTGGGAGAAGAGACGTTGAAAGCGTAAACGGTGGCGTCTTGAAGGATGAAACGGGGCTTGCTTGGTCGGAGAATGGCCCAGATTAAGAGGACTGTGAGCAGGACGAGGAAGGCCAATATTAGGATGGAGGCGAAGATCCGCCGGAAGAGTTTCCGGCGTCCGTGGCCGTGCTTGGCACAGTCTTTAGCTGACATAGTGGTGGTTGATGCGTGAAGAGTAGAGAGAGAGAGGTTTTCAAAGAAGAGAGCAGGTAATGGAGTGAATTGATGAAGGGAAGGGTTGGGGCCTGGGGGTGTGGTTTGTTGTTAGTAGTAATATAGAGAGACGGAAAGGGACCTTGGGTGATGGCTCGAGCTTCAAATGGCAGCCAAGTACGTGTAGGTTTGTTAAGATGGAATACATAAGCAATAAAGCCAATTCTTAGATGCATAGCGAGATAGGCATAGTTTAATAGTAAGTAGTAGACGTCCGGTCTACTCAATACTCATTATCTATTAGCTACCAGTGAAATTAAGCAACTTCCCTGTTTTCCTTGGGTCTAATAAAAAGGAGCTGCTGACGACGGGATTATTCTCTCCTTAGTCAGACGATTGATTGATGTCAATATACAAAACTTTCTTTGTCTTTACAAGAAAATATTTCCACAGAAGTTGTGACAATAATGCAATGAAGAGCGTGAAAGACACAGAAGCCCTTTGGTCTTATCAACAAATTTAGTGGGTCTACTTTTTATTATAATCAGCTAGGTTATTTACTTACAATCAAATCCTTTAAATATAAACAAAGTACATCATAAAAGTTAATTTACTAAAATTATTAACCACATAGTGTCAAATGTTTGTATTCTCTCTCAAACGAGTAATCAGTTTATCATTTCCTCAATGAATTTGGCTTTAAGGTCAATATGCGGAAACCAAGAGACATTGGGGCCCACTTATCTTGACAGGGAAGCTTCTCAAACCGACCATTGTTCTGGGTTTTTGGGTATACCTACTTTCTAGTTCTACCAGCATGAAGACAAGAGTTATACAAAAATGGCGAAAAAAAAAAAAAGGGGCTAGAGTGATTATATGACCCAAATCACCCAAATTGCTGAAATATTTTCAACTAAGATATAACTCAAATTTGAGGTCGAGAAAATTCAATGTTCTTTCTCTTTTTGTATTAGTAGAGGACTTAAAAGATCATAAAGTTCATAACCTTTCCTGCAATTTCTTATAAACCAAAAACGTACCTTCACTTGATGAGCATGTGCCAGATCACCTGCCAAATTTTTTGTCTATTAAAAATTTCAAGTAACTATGATTAATTTATGAGGGCTCAAACGTTTAAGAGGAGAGATGGCAAAAAATGGTGGAGGACCAAATTGACAATTGATGATTTGTAGACGTCCCAACCACTGCTATCTCAAGGGTCACATTCCTCTCCTTTTTGCTTATTTTTCTTGCTTATAGCATTGAGATCATCACAACCATACATTCCAATTTCACCATAAGTGCTACATCCACCCGCAATATAGTTCATATAAAGAGAGAGTTAATTTTTCAGTTAATATGAATCATCTTCTTTTGTATATATTTCAGCTGATTAAAATGGTAAGTTGGAGATACATAAGAAAGAATAAGGGGGGCTGTAGACATGGGGTCTCGCGTTAAAACTTGTCGAAGCATGGTTGCATATAACTTTGACAATGTAGCAAAGTGAACAAAAGTTGCCTTTTACATCAAATGTTAAATCAATGTTTAATGCTCTTGGCGCTTGTAGCTATCAATCCTTAAAACTAACTTTAACTATTTAGCTGCTAAGCATAGTGCAAGGGCAGTGACTGCTTATGTAAAGATCGGACATAAGTGAACCTCGGACCTTGTTCCAAAATCTCAGCTTCTGTAACTGTCAAAAACAATAACGGGTTAAACCGCGGGAAGAAAATTCACTCTTTCTTGAGCGTCTTTTAAACTGAACTTCATTTACCTTAAACTCGTTAATTATTTATGATTTGCTTAATAAACTAACCAAAGTATCATCAAACCATTAAATAAAAAATGTAACCAGAAGCATATTTTTGACATGGCCTAAATTTTGCATTCCTTGTTCTACGGGATCTGAAATCTGACTAATTATTAATGTAATGACTATTAAGTAAAGAAGGAAGGGAGTAAATATCACACTTTGACTATATTAACCATGTAACATTATTGAAAGCGGAGTACCCCATGTGCATTTATAAGTAGCAATCTTTCAAGATAGTAACATTATTTAACCTGGGTCCTGCTGTTCCTAACTATTTCATCTCTGGAAAATAATTTGCTGTATCACTATACAATATAAGTATAATAATATATTGTGTAAGGTTTGATCGGGGCAATAAAAAACCACCCACTGACGCTAGGAATCATTTATCACCTCATACTTGAATACAATCTTAAAAATGTTGAATGTAGGGTAATTGAACAAGTTGGAATTCATTTGATTAAAGCCAAAATTGACCGATCAACTAAACAGGAAAAATATTTGTCTTTAAGAAAAGACGTCGCTTGCTTGCTCTTCACTTGTGTGTGTTTATATATGGACTGAACGCTTGTACTGATAATGGGACATGAAGGGGAAAGCGAGTACCAGCTAAAACTTGATAGGAAAGTATTAGGATGAAAGCAAAACTTGAAGAAAGAAACAAATCATACGTGATTAGTAAAAAGTAGCATTTTTCTTGAGAGTTGAAGTTGATTTCACATTGAGTATGGATTTGAAACAGAAGAAAATAGTTAGTTGTTTTTATTTCTTGGGCGGCTGCCAACTCTTAACGTTTATAAGTAACTGACTTGCAAATAATACTGAAAAATGGAATAGCTTCAAGGAGGTTCTATCCACAAAATGTGAACTGATTCTTAACAAAAGAAAGAAAAAGGCAAAAAGAACAATGAAACAGATCGAAGGAGCCAAGGATACCCCCAACCCCACTCTTCTTCTGCAAGTGGATGGTTTTTCAGGTTTAGAATATCCTAGAACAACCCCTTTGGCACTTTATGGGCACTGACAATGAGGCTGATTCCTGTCCCTCTGCTCCTGTTCTCATATAGGATCCCTACACGAGATCTTTGAACCTCTCTAAATTCCCATTTTCTCACTTGTTTCCACTAACCCCCAAGTTCATTGATGTGCGTAGAGATCACGCTCTCTGGAAATGGGTTGATAACTATGAGCTAGAGCTACCTGGGCTAGTACAAGAGACAAAAACCAAAAAGTTACGAATAAAGGGTCGTGAGAAGAGAAAACTTGATCAGCAGGGAATTCTCACAGTAGAAAACTCCAAGCTCTGAAAAAGGGTGGAAAAGACGGCACATTAAGCTAAAAGGAGATTTTGGGTGTCAAAAGTTTACGGTTGCTTAGCCTTTAAATTAGGCTAAGTGAGGTCTGGGTGATCGAAGTGCGGAAGGTGGTGGTGTAATAATTGAGGATCTGGATGTTTCCCAACACATGATTAAAAACCAGTTGGAGAACACCTTGGATTTGCTTCAAAATCACGACAGTCATGACCAAGTACGAAGCAACGTAACTTACAACTGAATCTACCTAATTATCTTCTCCCTTCTAATGTTTTTAGGATTTTTTTATTTTTAAAATTCAACAAAAACTCCTTTTAAATTAAGTTTATGGTTTATCATTTTTTTTCTTCTGATTTTTCATAACTTATAAAAATTAGGATTGACAAATTAGGTTTAGTTTGTTCAAGTCCAAAATTAATGGGTGAGGTCCGGCTCGAAGTCAAGTCTAAAGATTAATCAATTAATTTGAACTAGTTCAACAAAAATTGGGTTGGTTATGCTTTTCTCAAAAAGAAAAAAAGTTTGGTTCTTTATTTTTAATAATCTAATTTATTATTAATTAAAAATATGTTATTTAATTATTTAAAATTAATTATTAGTAA
>JANITW010000004.1:53461349-53481117 GCA_027564335.1 Erythroxylum williamsii | reverse complement strand
ACAATTTAAATTTAATACGAACTAAACAAATTAGATTTAAATTAATAAAATATATTTAATTATTATTTTAAGTTCAATTTAATTATTTTAAGTCAAAATTAAGAATTAAATTGGATAAGATTTTATTGATTTATATATAAAATTTATTTAATATTTTTCCATTATTTTTAACATAATTTAAAGAATTTTTTATGAAAAAATATAAAATTTTAAAGTAGATTATTTAAAAGGGGCACGTGGTGTAGCTGTGTCCATCAATTTCAAGTCAATGCGCATATTTTGCTTCATCTGCCTTTTGCTTTTCAAATTTTCCTTCATTTATCTTCTCACTTCTTTTGTCACCATTATTTATACAACACTTTACGCTTTCTTTCCTTTAAACTAAAGTTAACCAAAACTAGAGGGAAATGAAGTTTGTGTTTTGTTTCTGGACAAAAATGGTGCAATCACTCATATTCTTCAAACTCAACACTGGAGTCAAAATTCCTTCTGTTGGTCTTGGAACGTGGTAGGTCACCCCCGACATTGTTGGAGAAGTTTTTACTGCTGCTGTGAAGGTTTGTTGTTTGATGTTACGCACGTTGTCGTTTCCGTTTTCTGTATACTTTTGTCGTTATGTTCACTATGTTTTAATTGATGTGATATAAGCACAATTTTAGCAACTTTAAGATTAAAAATAAATGAAACTAAAAATTTTACTTCTTGAGCCATGAAACTTTTCACTCCATACTTTAATAAACAAGTTAAGTGTGATGAAAATACAACAAATTTCTAATATTTTTACTAAGAAAAATGTTTAGTTAATTGTGTTAAAAGAAATGATAATTAAAATTTTTAAATGATTTAATTGGAAAATTTAGTTAAATTTTTAGTTTGATTTTTAATTTTTTGATTCAATTTATATTAATAATTATTGTTATTAATCAATTTATTGTAACACTTTATTAATCAATTTCTTAGTTATGTAAATTAATAACACTTTATATAAGTTACGTTACGTTAGTAATGTAAAGCAAAAGCAAATAATTAACTTAAATCAATTAAATATACACCAAAATTTGGGAAAATGTAACTTAAAGTTAATTTAGAGAAACCACGACAAAATTGCCACACTAATAGACCTTCACAATCTTCTCTTACATAATCAACTTCCTCACTATCATCATGGATGTTCACATCTCGTACAGTAACATATTCTGACCTATACATGAAATCCTCATCCTCATTATACATTTTCAACTCAAAGTAACCCCTCAGGGGAGCCTTCAACACAACATACCGATTAGATGAATCGGTTTCTCTAGATTAAAACACTTGTTTTGCTTGCGATGCTAGGATAAAAGGCATTACATATCCTTTGAGAATTTTCATGGACCTAAATAGAAATATAACACATTAAAACAATATCTTAAAAAATTGATCGTAGTTTCTCTTTACTTTAGAATAAGATTGTAAACGAGTTCATTTTTACCAAAAAAGGTTGTACAAAGATTATTTTTTGCCTTAAAAGAAGAATTATAGTAAATTTATAAAAAGAGTCTTATGAGTATATATACACAAGAGTTGTTTGTCAAACCACTATAAATTGATTTGCATTTTTTATATCCTTTTTAAATTTTTATATATATTTATGTATGTATATTTTGTTGTTAAACTAAGTCCATTAATTAGAAAATATTTTGAATTTTATAAACACTCAATGAGTGCATTGTAATTCTATTTGGATATGGAGATTAGTAATGATTTATAAGATTCATACTTATACATTTTGAAGTTTTGAATTAAGATATTAATATATTAACTATTTTTTCCCAACATCACTAACATATTTCTTCCCCTAAATCTCAGATGTTAGATGTTTAGTGTGAATGTGTTATTTTCTCATCGATTATGCATAAGAATACAAATAAATGTGACAGAATGGTGTCTCAAGTTTTTTTTACATCAAATAAGAGCACGGAAAACTAGTATTGATGCGTACTTACACATGAACTGAAGTTGATGACCTACTTCTTTTTGGAATCCAAGAATTGCGAAAATTCATAAAGATAATTAATTATTCAATACTATAAATTATAATATCATAAAAATTCTAGAAATCTACATCCTTTTCTTTTTGGCAGCAAAGTTACCCAGAGCCCTCTCGACTCCATTAACATTTCACGACGCTTCTGCTGCCATAAAACCAAACCATCCCTTTCATTAGCATTCATGTTAACCTCGTAGAAAGGAGCACAACGACAAAGTAAGTGTTGACGAAGATGTTCTTCTTCTTCATAAGGGGAGTGGATTAATAGGTAAGCCGATTCCTGAAATCTGGGGTCTCTAGGTGCATAAACTGCGGTTCCATGGCTGATCTAGTTGAGTACGATAAGGTTGTCAAAGCCTTTTTCATTATTGTCTGGAAACGCTATGCTAAAGAACCCACTTTGTACTATAACAATTGCAACTTCCTATACCCTGAGTCCATGTCTCTCCTACCTCTGCCCCCACCTCCGGCCTCAGAGGTCTTCGATATCTTGCGATGTCGTTTATGTGATCTTCTTATTGACCCGGAGTTTAGGTTCTGACCCTTTTGTGAAGTTTTTTCGAAGTTTTCTTCCTTGGTTTGTAATATAAAGTTATCATCTTTATTACCAACTATTTGAAAAATTAAAGTAAAATTTAAAACATTCTTAAGCCTATGTCCAAACAACCCTTCTTCTTCAATAAAAGACCTAAACATCTATTGTCGTCCTCAGCCTCCACTTCCATCTTTTTATTCATCTTATGAATTTTGTGTTAACATAAATCTTCAAGGCAACTCTTGTGCTTCAGTGGAGTGGCGTGCGACATCTCCCTCTTTTGTCTTGTTACGAGAGAGACAATCTGCAAACAAGATTCTTGAGGCATACTGTGAAGTTCTAGAAAAAGGTAATGCTTTTTGCTTTTTCTCTTTTGGAGTAAAAGTTAACCCGCTATTATCTAGCTCCTAGATTTCTAAAGCATAATCCCTTTTGGATTATACCTTTTTCAACAGTGTAAAATCTTATCAGAAGTAAGATTTTAACTTTTTTTATATAAAAAATAGGTTCTTTGGGATTCTAATGTGAATAAGAGAAAAGGAGGTCCAACTAAGATGAAGACCATTGCTTTGAATGGTGATAATTGGATCGAAGTCAAATTCAATGACAAAAGTCAACCTATCAGGCAAGAATCTGTGCAGTTGTCTTCTTTCTTAGGAGCTCTTGCATGAGAAATTATGTCATATACAATTCATGATTGGAAAAAAGTTCCTTCTCACATGAGAGAAATATTATGGAAATGTATTCGGGTATTGTATAAAATTCCATGTTTCATATACAGATATCTATTAAATAGTGCTTGTTATAATAGTTTAATTATCTCTCTTAGGCAAGATATAAGTTAGAAGAAGAGTGAGAGAAACGCTATGTGTTTATAAAGATGGGTGGACTTTGACGAGCTTCAAAGTCAAGGTTGGTTACCAAACTTAAGATGGCCAAAAATGAAGAAGAGAGAATGGCACTCAAACCTGACAACATTAACAACATAAGTGAATGGAAAAGGTTTGTGGCTGAAAAAACAAGTCCAAAGTTTAAGGTAACTATACCATTGCATGCAATGACCCTTATATTAAATTTATTTGTGTTCTCTTATTTATGTTCACTTGAATTTTTTCTATGAAATCATTGTATTGTTACAGAAAATAAGTGATGAAATGAAAAAAAGAAGAAAGAAACAAACTCCATACATAGGTGGTCAAAGGGGTTATGCTCGCATGACTGAGGATATTGTAATGTCTCTTTCTTTTTACATGAATTATGGACTAAAATGATTGATAATTTTTTTGTCTATAATCATTTTCATTTTTTGTTAGAAAACAAGTACAGGAAAACGAATTGTTTCCAGAGTTAAGGTTTGGATACAAGCTCATGAGAAAAAGAATGGCGAGCCAGCTAGCATAAAGACTGCAAAAGCCATTGTAAGAATTTTCTATGGCTATGAAATATATGTATATCTATATATTTTTATATTATTATGATGTTGCATATTATTTTAATTTATAGAAAAAATGGAAGAAATTGATAACGATTCATATTTGCCTCCAACTAATTTGAAAGAAGATGCAATATCAAAGGTATTGGATCCTGATAAATGTCGACAAGTAAAAGGTATAGGGAAAGGAGTAACTCTTACACATTATCTATTATAGCTCAAAGGGACAGAATTATTGACAAACTAAAAACAAGAGCAAGCTGAGATGAAAGAAGAAATGGACCATATGAAAGGCTTACTTAATGAAGCATTAAAATAAAAGCAGGTTAGTATCAATATAATTAATTCAATATTTTCATATATACAATTTATATTTTATATGAACATATATTTTATAAGATGTTCATATGGATTTTATCGGGTGAAAACCAATCATTTGAAGAATCTGAAGATGCATGTTTACAAGGTGAAAGGCAAACAATTGAAGAATCTCAAAATATCTCGGTAAGGTTTTTTGTTTATATGAAAATGTACACTTAGCTATGTGTGTGTGCGTGTGTGTGTATTTTCCCTTAGTCATGACTTTTGTTTCTCAAAATTGACGCATCCATTTGCTGTTGTAGATTGAAAAAACAATTCTGTACAAAAGTAAATGCAAGTTGTCTGATTGGAGAGGGTCTAATGAACTAGTAGTCGAAGGACGTGTTTCTTCAAATGATCCAGATGCACTTGTTCATCATGTTCCTATTGGCCTTGATGCTATGAGAGTTTGGATAGATATAGCTAAGGTACATACTGCATTTTTGTGGAAGCTAGCATCAGAAATCATTTATGTTGAAGTAGGTAGTTCAGTTGCTTGGCCTTCTGCAAAGTTGTCATAGTTTCCCCAAACTAACTTTTAGGTAATTAACTATTTTTTCTGTTTTCTCATGATTTTTTAAATAAGATTTAGTATTTAATTTTATTGGTATTATGTCAGTGTCTTGCATTAATTATTTAAATGTTCCTATTTTCAACTCTTCTTAAGTTTGTAACATATGTTATGTCATTATACTATATTTGAAAAATATACTGATGATTTTTGTTTCAATGGTTGTAGACTGTGGAAGTCAAGGGTATTATTCATGGGAAGTTTGGAGAAGGCATATGACAGGGTGCCTAGAGACCTCTTATGGAGGTGTTTGGAGGCTAAGGGCATTCCTATCACCTATATTAAAGTAATCAAAGATATGTATGAAGAAGCATTGACTAGCGTAAGGACGGTAGGAGGGGACACGAAAGTGTTTTCTATCAAGGTTGGTCTCCACCAAGGATCTGCGTTAAGTCCATTGTTGTTCACTTTAATGTTAGATGAGATTATCAAACATATTCAAGGAGCGGTACCTTGGTGTATGTTATTTGCAGATGATATTGCCCTAGTGGAAGAGACCAAGGAGGGGATCAATGCCAAGTTAGACTGCTGGAGAGATGCGTTAGAGTCGAAAGGTTTTAAAATGAACAGATCAAAGAAGGAGTATTTAGAATGCCGCTTTTTAGGAAACCAGAGGGCACATGACATGGCGATAGCAATTGGCACCGACATCATACCACAGAGGATGAGTTTTAAGTATCTTGGGTTTGTCATTCAGAGTGGTGGAAATATCGATGCCAATATTGTACATCGCATTAGATCAGGCTGGGCCAAGTGGAGAAGCGTATCAGGGGTTTTATATGACAGAAAGATTCCTTTAAAACTCAAGGGGAAGTTTTATAAAACTGTGATTCGTCCAACCATGTTATATGGGGCAGAATGTTGATCTATCAAACATAGGCACATAAGACAGTTGTTGGTAGCAGAAATGCGTATGTTTAGGTGGATGTGTGGCCTTGTTAGGAGAGATAAGGTGCGAAATCGAGTGGTACGAGATAGACTTTAGGTAGCAAGCTTTGCCGACAAGTTGAGAGACGTTAGGCTTATATGGTATGGACATGTGCGGAGGAGGCCCTCCGATGCTCCGGTTCGAAGCTGTGAGGGTATATCACTTAGCGAATATAAGAGGAGGAGAGGGAGGCCTTACAAGTATTGGCGGGAAGTGATCAAGGAAGATATGTCAGATTTGACCCTTAATGAGATAGTCGCTAGAAATAGAAAAGTTTGGTGTGATCGGATCAGGGTAAAGGATTGACCATTCCAGTTACCCATATCAATAGGGGCATTTCGCTAGGGTCTATGAGGGATTCCCTTATCTACTACATGATAAGGAGGGATGGAATTTATAACATACTAGGTTCTCGCAGATTTATTTATTTATTTTAATGAAGTGTTTCTGTTACTAGCATTGTACTTATATTGTCTCATTTGTATGTGAGTTCACTGAAAACAGTCTCTCTACTATGTAGGAGTAAGGCTGCGTACTATTGGACCTCCCCTGACCCGGCTTCATTGCGGGATTTTATACTGGGTGATGATGATGATGAAGGTAGCACATGGAAATTGAAGATGATATGGTAGCCAATTTTTATTTCAATAATTTAGGAACTATTTTGGAATAACAATTTAGAGACATATGTTATTGCCTTTTGTTATTAGTGTCTATGTGTTCATTATCTATAATTTGCTCATCTTTGATGAGCAACAAAATATGTTTTTGACAAATTAATTTTATAGTTATAAATTTGTTTCTACATTAGTGTACCATTATTTATATAAGTTATACACAAGATATATTAGTAACACTATTATCATAGCATCAACAAATGTTATCATAAATTCAATAATAACATTTTTTAATATTGTTATTAAACAATAATCTAGAGCATTTTAGAAATGTTACGAAACTCATATCCACAATGTTTAGAGGATGTAAAAAAAATTTATAGCAATTTATGAATGTCATGATTAACTAATTTATATGGTTTATAAAATGTAACATAAAATCAATTGTTTGTTATTAATAAATATCATAATAGACTCAACAATAACATTTTAATAATATTGCAAAAAACTATTTTATAACATTTTAAAGTTAATACATAATAGTTGAAAAACGTTACAAATAGTTAATTAATAATATTTATAAAATATAATATAAAATCATTTGTAGCTATCAATAAATGTTATAATAAACTAAACAATAGCATCCTATCAATGTCATGGAAAACTTATCTATAACTTAAAATGTTACAAAATTCATAAGTTAATGATGTTGCAAAAAGTTAATATATAACAATTCAAAAATGTTACAAATAGCTAATTAATAACATTTAATTAATATAATATAAAATCATTTGTAGCTATGAATAAATGCTATAATAAACTCAACAACAACATTCTATTAATGTCATGGAAAACTTATCTATAACATTTTTAAAAATATTACAAAATTCATATTTAGTACATGTTAATGATGTTGCAAAAAGTTAAGATATAATAGTGTAAAGTTAATTAATAACATTTATAAAATATAATATAAAATCATTTGTAGTTATAAATTAATGCTATAATAAACTCAACAATAACGTTATATCAATGTCATGGAAAACTTATCTATAATATTTTTA
Organism: Erythroxylum williamsii; assembly: GCA_027564335.1. Lineage (NCBI taxonomy): Eukaryota > Viridiplantae > Streptophyta > Magnoliopsida > Malpighiales > Erythroxylaceae > Erythroxylum > Erythroxylum williamsii. The sequence continues at coordinate 53,473,581 of JANITW010000004.1, read as the reverse complement.
AAATGTTATAAAATTCATGTTTATAACCCTTTAATAATGTTGTAAAAAGCTAATCTGTAACAGTTAAAACATGTTATAAATAGTTAATTAATAACATTTACAAAGTGTAACATAAAATCATTTATAACTATTAATAAATATTATAATAAACTCAATAATGACATTTAAACAATGTTATGAAAAAATCACTTTTAGCATTTCAAAATTGTTACAAAACACATATCTATAGCAATTTAAGGATGTTAAAAAAGTTAATATATAACATTTTAAAAATATTACAAATAACTAATTTCTAGCATTTATAAAATGTAATATAAATGCATTTATAGCTATCAATAAATGTCATATTAAACTCGACAATAACATGTCAAAACTGTTACTAAGCATCATATCTTTAGTACCATGGGCTGTCATAGCATACTTATTAGTGTTACCATTCATATTGAATAACACTTATCACCTGTTACCGTATGTCATTTTTTTGTAGTGTTTTTTTATTAATAATAAATGTTTTCATTACAAAACTGTAACTGGAAGAAGATTAAGTTACATGTAAATACACTTGCTTTCCAGGGCACTATATTTACATAACTCCAACAGTTAAAATATGTTCGAAACACTTTAGATTATTATTGATTATCAAAGTAAACTAGTAAGCAAAATGATGAAAGTTAGAATAAACTTAATTTATAAGACATATTTTAGTAATCATTTAGATAGTTAATTTGATTGAAAAATGTACATTATTTGCACACATAAAGCTTATGTGTCAGCTTGAGCCTAAGAGCAATACATCATTTTTTATGCTCTTTTAGCCTTTAGTGTGTGTTATCATGCATAGTTGGATGATTTTAGAACTTGCTCTTATTATTCATTTTAAAACCATATTTTTTAAACTAGAGGTAATAAAATGATAAAGGGACTTAGATTCAACTCTTTGTTTTAGCCTATTTTCTTTTATTATTATCCAATCTATTTTTATCCTTAAGGAGTATCCAGTTTTGATACTTAACCTTTTTCTTGATTGATTATAACCACATTGATAGCCTTTACCCTATTTTTCTGGAATACCTTTCATCATTTTTAAACCCCTAGAGGAATTTGCATTTACTTGATTACTTACGACTTAGGTTATATTGAGAATGTTAAAGTAAAGGTCTAATATTTCTATGATTGTTGGTATATAGTGATTGTGAAATTTGGTTATTCTCAAGCACTTCCTTTGTATAATTTCATATTCTCTCAAAAGTTGCTCAAAGAAGTTCAAAAGTTGAAAAGTATTTGTTGTGAGCATATTAAAGAAAAAAGAGAGAAAAGTTGTCATATTTGTTGGAGAGTAAGAAGAGTTATACCAATGAATTTAATGTTTGAAGGACGTATGCTATGAAGATCCAAGTTGTATTCAATCTTGTTTATGTGAATTTCCTTCAATGTTATTACCCTTTTTAGTTATCCTTACCATACCTTTACCCTTGCCTCATTACATCCTATTTAAAAAAGCTTTTGATTTTTGTTTCTTGTTGACTTATAAGTGGTGGAGATGTGATTTTATTACAAGATTATGGTTAAGAATCCTTTTTATATAATGATTTGAGAGTTTTCTTTACTTTAACCTTAACCACTTTGAGTGTATTGAGTGAATCCTTGTTGATGTGTAGAATTTTTTTCTTTTGATTTTAAAAGGATTATTAATATAATTACTATTGATATTGACTTATAAAAGTTGGTTATAGGATAACTTGAATCTAATTGTATGTTAATTTGATTAATATGATATGATGATTTAAGGTGTGGATAGATAAGTTGATGTTAATAAGGGATGGATGCTTTTAAAATTGATGATTTAGATTATGTTTTGTTTGAGGACAAGCAAAATCTTAAGTGTGGGAATGCTTAATAAATGATTAATGTACTATGTTTTTGCCCATATGAGTGTGTTTTGCTTATTATTTGAGAGTTTTATGTTATTTATGGTGCTTATTTTGATTCAAGTGTGTTTTCAAGTCTCAATTACCTTTATAGATCAAAAAAAATGAGAATTCAGAGGAAATCGTGGCATAAAACAAAAGAATTAAAGTTGTTTTGGAGATACACATCTGTGTGAAGATTTACATACCCGTGTGACTGACATATACAACTATGTAAATGGACGGTGTAAGGGATTGTAAACATGTAAAGCTTTAAAGACGTTGTTTTTGCTCATCTGGGAATACACGCCCATGTAAGTAATCCGTAAGGTCATGTCCCATACCCATGTAAGCTACTAAGAACATATAAACTCATAATATTGAAGTGTTTTATGAGATATATGGTCACACACATGATCATGTATAATCCAAAACTCCTAATTTTTCAATATAAAAGGTAGTTATGAAGGGGAGATGAAAGGAAGTGACTAAAGTCGAAAGTAGTTAGAGTTAGAGACATGATTACAAACCTAAGATAAGAAAAACATGAAGATTATTTTCTTCCTAATAATTTTTCATCAATGATTCAAGGGCATTTCATTAGAGAAAAGAGGGAGATACATATCTATGAATTATTTTCTTCCTAATAATTTTTCTAAGATTTTGATGTTTGTTTCGTTTTCTATGTTAAAGAACTAAGTTTATTTAATGCCTAGGTAGGATGAACCCTCAGTTAGGATGGATGTTATAATTTGGTCCTTTATTTAATTTAATTTGATTGAATGATTCTTTGAGATTTAATTTTGCGTTTCTATTCTTAAATTAATATTTCTAGGATATTAGTTCAATGTTTAATTTCGTATGATTGAGATTGAGAAATCCTCTTGTATGAATAGATCTACCATAATTAGAAATAGTTGTATACAAACCTAGAGATGGATCGATATAAATCCTCTGGTCAGGGTCAAACCTAAAAGAGAAATTCACAAATTGAGTAATGCAATCTTAAAGGTTTTAATTAGAAAGACACTTTAGTTAATCAACTAAGAATTAGTTATTAATAGTCATAAGATAGGAATTGACACCGTCCAATGATCAATAGTTGAATTGGATGATAAAAGGTTAATACTTAAGAGATCTTAGGGGGATTCATTACCTAGGTACTAGTTATTTGATATTGGATTAATCTTTGTGTTATGATTGTCTTTATTCATTATTTTATTAAGTTCTAGTTTTGTTTAGTTTTAAATCAAACTATCATCTTATTAGATGATTAGATAATAGAAAAGAGGCCACAACTAGTACTTGTAATCTTTGTAATATCAACCCATACTTGTCAGTGCTAGCTATAGCTATATCATGCACATTATATATCAATCAATAAGTTCTCATAATTGTTATAATCAATCTTAATAAGATATTTCTCTGCATAGTTAACACCCCAATTTCACTAACTTGATCACTATAGTATCTTTGCTAAGAACACTCATGACACTCTAATTAATTCTTTTATAAACCAATAGGCCTAAGATCGATCTAAAATACTTACTCTAAATTCATTCTACATCAATGGTCTAATACAATATAATTTGACCAAAATATACCATATTCTAGAATTAATAAATGTGTTAATTATACAAAATTCAAAAATTAATACATAAACTAGAAAGCAAATCACACCAATCTTTTTCAACCCAATTTGTTTATGTAATACTCCACTCTCGCAAGACACGTATTAGACATCCTGAGTGATATCCAGGTAAGTACCTGGCGAGGATCGCATATTAACACACTCAATCAGTAAAATCTTGTTACAAAATTTTTTTCAAAGCAATACACACATACGCGGAAATCAATTATCAAATTGGGCCCATTTTATTTCATAAACATTTTTCATTTACAAGTGTTACTAGTATTTTTTTATCGTCAGAATTTCATTAATCGCTAGGGCCCAATTTAGATACAAAACACTTACAATCATAATGTCATTACAATACGAATGAATTCGCATGCACATTGTACAATAATTTTGGAATACATTCCTTAATACAAAACTTATTAGAAAATTCTATAAAAATGCAAACTGATCCCTACCTTTACCTCTTACTTGAATGCAGTGGGTATACTCTTGTTTGCCCAACGGGGTAACTCTTCTGAGCCTGAAAAATATTGCAAATTTTGGTTGAGTTTTATGAACTCAGTAAGTGACCATCCTCGATGGCTCACTTATCACATAACACATACAATTTACATAATTCACATCATTTCATTAATAATCATATTTAATCACATATATTTCACATTCAGAAATCATTCAAACTATTTAAATCATACATATCAAATGCATAGGTAATGCTTATGAGACTCACTTTCAATTTGTTATTGTTGTGATCGAGTGCCTATAACTGTCTCGTATCTATTGGAAATACCGGGCTCATTTTACATATTGAACATTTGGCTCCTATACACTTTCTGAGCTTTAAGCTCTTTTTCACAATTTGAGATTTAAGCTTTTGTTCACATTCTAAGCTTTAGGCTCTTTTTCGGTGGCTACTCTGGTCACAACAGCCTTTATCTTTAATGCTTTCATGAAATGAAATGAATCACATTCACATCTTTTCAATCAATTACTTTATTTCACTTTACTCAGATCATTGGACCTTAGTCCGACATTCAACATTAAAGTTGAGAATCACTTTTTCATTTATATGCATATTCACATTTCTCTTTGGAACTTGGTCCGACATTTGACAATCAATTTTTGTATTACATATTTCATCAAATTTACATACGAGGAGCACTTTTGTTATTATTCATGCATTTTTCAATCAATTAATTTATTTCACTTTACACATATTATCGGACCTTAGTTCGGTATTCAACATTAAAGTTGAGAATTATTTTTTCATTTATATGCATATTCACTTTTGCTTACTCTATCACTTCTAGCTTATTTCCTCAATATTTCCTCTTCATTCCAATTTCATTTCAGCTCAACTTATCACAACCAAATCAAAATCTATCCTTTTTCACAATCATCAAAAACAAAAAATGACACTCACGCATATTATCTTCACATTTTTTGCATTTTGAACTTCTGCATTTTCTTCACTTCTTCCTCAAACTTTCATTTTAGATCATCTTAGAACATCATCTTACAACTATTATTCTACTCTAAACTCATTCTTCTGTTCATCTCTAAAATGCTCAAAACTCACGTAAATGCGTATATATATACATAGCGAAAGCATAGTCCTTATTTACGTTTTCTTCAAAAAGTTTCTACACCTAGTTATACATGTTTTCTAAGATCTTTCAACTCCAAAAATCATTTTAACACCATCTTATAACATTTTTATCATCAAGTCTGAAAAATTAATACATATTGTATAATCTGGTTTTTCACTCACGTTTTCAGTACATGTACATTTTCTTTATAACTTCAATGTGTAACTAACATGATGCATGATTCATCTTATGCAATAATGAAAAACCATTAAAATGCTTACTTGTCTAAAGCTCTGAAACCTTCAAGATCACGTAAACCCTAGCTTTCCAATAATACCCGATCATCAACAGTCAAGAATTGTAGGGTTAGGTATTTTGGTTATAGTGAAGAAGATAACAAAAAGAGATGGTGAGTGACAAGTGAGAGCAAAACTTTCTTTGTGAGGGTGAGAGATTTTTCTGAAAGAATGAAGTTTCCAGAAGATAAAGAAAAATCTCGAAAAAGAGACAAGATCCATACAATAGCGGGGTCTTTCAAATAGAATTGTATAGTACAACTTAAACAAGACAAGTGACACATGTTACTTTTCCATTGATCCAATTCCTAATGCTTCAAACTAGTTTCTCTTATTAAGCTAGTTCAACCATCTCCAAATTTTCAAAGTCATTTTCTCAATAATTTCTAAAATCATTTTTTAACAATTCTCCAACATCATTAGTTTTTCATTTCTATTTTCTTCTATCAATTTACTCGCCAAATGGCATTTTTCCTAGTCTAATAATATTCAACCTTTTCAAAAATTATTTCAAAGATTCTCCAAAAGTCTAATTTAACAAATACACTCTCCAAATAAGTTTTCAATTCAACAATCTCACAATTCTCAATAATATCTCATCACAATTCAATTATACCCAAAATTATCAATGAATGCATATACAATTATTTTAATGTTAAAAAATACAATATTCACGTGTATGTGTATATAACAGTGTTTTAAAAACCGGATCAAACCAGTCGAGCGGACCAGAGAACCGGTGACTCGAAACATGAAACGATCCGGTTTAGCCTGTATTTTTTATGAGTGATTGGCCCATTTATTTTATGATCGGACTGGTAAAAACCACTAAACCGGTGAAAGAAAGAACCAGCCGGTTCATTTAAAATGCCTTAATTTTGATGATTTCAACTTGAATGAATATTATGATTAGTGATATTTTTAAAAAATCTTTTTAATGAAATATGACTATTGAGCTTTGTTATCTTTTTTTTGTTGTGTTTGGTAAACTTTAAAAAGAGCTTGTATATTTTGAAGTTTGAAGGTTTACGTTAAGTTTACAATTAGACAAATAAATAATTAAATAGTATGTTTAAATATTATCTTATATATATAATAAATAAAATAAAAAATTATATATTTATTAGTCACCGGTTCGATCATGGTTGAATTCCGATTGAACCATTGACTCTTGAATCAGTTGCTTCTCCGGTTTAATCACTGATCCGATTTTTAAAACATTGGTATATAATATAATGCATGAATATGAAATGCTTTTCCAATCTTTAAATAATCTTTCTCATATTTACTATTTTAGCCTGAACGTGAGTAATGAGATGTTATAGTTTAAATGTTAATATATCAAAATAATTTCCAAAAAATACATGAAATTGATAAAGGAATGACAAATATTGTAAAGACTTAAAAGAAAAGATGGCAATGGGTCAGGTTTGAGCCGATCCTTTTTTAGCCCGACTCAAATAAATTAGGTTTGAGTTGAACCTTTTTTAACCCAACTCAAATTAACCCTCCCAATAACCAGTTCAAAGTTGCCCTGAAGTCTAGTTAAGTCGCTTTAAAACTATGTTTGTTAGTATAATTGACCAAAGTAATGTTATTTTGATCTTCAATCTCTTAAACATACGATTCAAAATGACATCATTTTGGATAGTTATACAAAACGACGTAATTTTGGGAGAAAAATTTTAGACATTTCAAATTGGGTTTTAAGTTAATCCTTAAAAATAAACTCAAACTTGATCCATTGACATTTAATCAAACTGAACCAAGCCAGGTTGCCATTCATGTTTTAATAAAATTTGAAACAAACATGTTGATTACTTACTTGAAATTATTTTAATTAAAACTTATTACACAATAAAATGTTTTATGCCTCTTGTATGATATATTTAAAATGAAAATTCTACATATAGTTAGAATAAAATGCAAAAAGGATAACATGTACACTTATTTTCCTTTAAATTTTCTCAATACTTCATGGATTTATTTCCTAATTTTGCAACATCTAATTATTAATTGAAAGTGGCTCAATCTACATTGAATTGAAAGCGGACGTTTCCATACTCGACGAATTTAATGTCTACAAAATCGTACCCTTTTCTTCATCTGAACGTTTTTATAGGCATTTCAACTTTTCCTTTGGGATTGTATGTACCTTCAGTTTTAAATTTAAGAAGTACATGGTTAACAAAAATCAAAACAGACAAATAGAAAGAACAGCCCAAGAGTTGGGCTCCGATTAAAAACCAACCTATATTACTGTCAATTCCCATAATCACTCGAAAAGCACCGAAGTGCCTGACACACCACGAGGCCCCAGCTCCACATGGGCTGCTAATATCATCAAATCTCAATCGTCATATGCTATAGTATAAACAAAGTTATACTGAATACGGTATCGACTTGCCGTCAGTTTTCCCGCATACGCGCCACTCCACACCATATCAAATTGTCACTCGTTCCAACTCCTAATTCCTCCATTGAAAATAGATGCTAACTTTTATTTGGACCCCTTAACAGGTCGAGCAATTGGACCCGCCGATGACCTGAACCCAAAAGTTACCTTGTCGTTCACACACCAATGAAACCCTCCATCTCTTCCGGTTTGTCGAGCTTCGAAACACTCGGCGCAAAAAGCACCAGTGTTGGGCGGTTCTGAGCTCAACCCCTCAATGCCCTGACCCAAAGCCATGCTCATCAAGTACCTCTCTTTCTCCAACTGCAGCTCCCTCATCCGTTTCTCGTACCCGAACCGACTTAACTCCGAATCGGAGAGCCCACTTCCATTTATATCAACGTTATCAATACCGTCCCTCCTCAAAAGGACAACATTAGATGGCGGATCGAACCTGCTCCCGTTAGGTTCCGTTATCTCGTGGCTCTTTCTCCTCTTATCGCGCCTCGATCGCTTAAGAAACACGAGAAAGAAACAGTCCTTGTCGCGATAAATCGCCGAAAAATTGGTACTGTTGGTGATGGGAATTCTCGAGCCGCGCCTCTTTTGGCTTACTACATAAACTGATAACTGGTAAGGAGAGATTCCAATTCGGTCGCCGATAATCGATTGGAAACTTTTGAAGCTCGTTGAAGGAGAAACAACAACGTCACCGATGTTAATCTCCTGCTCGCCGTCGAAAAGAACCGCCGGTATCAATGCCCCGGAGGCCACTTCCATCATTGTTGATAAGACTCCGTTGAGTTGACGTCAACTGTCTTAAGGCAGGAAACTTGCAAGCTAATAGCATTGCGAACAGGGAAGGGTGGTTCCTATCTAATATATAAAGAGAGAGAGAGACGCTGAGTTTAAATCTCCCTTAAAAAGGACTTACTAGTAAATAAACAAAGGCGGTGAAGACTGAAGACATTTCCGGAATTTTATTTTTTGAAAAATAACATTTCCGGAATTGAAACGAAGAGAATATCTCATCTTAAATGGAACGTTATGTACAGAAACAGACCTGTGACTTGGGGGCCAAGTAAAATTAGTTAAAACGACGCGGGATGGTCTGTTGCGGGGAATATCCTATTATTTGTCGAATCGGAGGCCCAAATCATGCCTCAACATTTGGCGAATTTGCGAATTTGCCATTGGTGGTGGTGGTGGTGGCGCTTAACTTGAACATTCGTCGCTACTTCTTCTTCTTCTTCGTCTTGTACCTTATCCATGGAAACTCCTCCCCATGGGTATCGAAGGAACGTTGGAATTTGTCTCGTCAACCCCTCTAAGAAGGTTTCTTTCAAATCATTGCCCAATTTAATTTCGAGAGGACATCACTTTCAATTTTTAGGGATTCTTTGTAGATATTTACAGCGTTGAGGATAAACAGATCGGACACTTGGCAGATGCCTCAGGTGCGAGTCTATATCCAAAGCGTTGGTCGTCGTTTCAATGAAGTAGTTACAGTGTCTGTCTTTTTTTTGGAGGTAAAACGAAAGTTGCGTGTTGTGTTGTTTGTTACAGGGTGGAGCTGACGAGGGTGAGGATCTGAGGCACGCGGCGATAAGAGAATTAAGGGAAGAAACTGGGGTTACTTCGGCCGAATTTTTGGCGGAGGTATGGTTTTAGTTTTGTGATTTTTGATGGGGTAATTGAAATTTACATGCTTGATTTGTAAGTATTGATTTTTATCTTGGATAGGCTCCCTTTTGGCTGACTTACGATTTCCCGATTCAAGATAGCGAAATAATTAACCGCCGGTGGGGCACTAATTATAAAGGTCAAGCTCAAAAGTGGTGAGATTAATATCGCTTCATTCCATATCGGAATGTTTCTGGTTTCTGGTTCTTTCTTTAAGTAAACTCGGTCATTTGATCTTCCTGTTTATGGCTATGATTGCACCGTTTATTGTGCTTAGATCAATTGTTAGCTAGCTGCAACTTCTTGCGATCAGTTTGCACTGTTCACTGTGATGATGCCATGTTTGAAGTAAATAATTTGTTTTGGTTATTGTTCTTGCTGCAATGGATAAGATGTGTGTGGATGTTAATGTGGCTATGTACTCATCTCTGTTTTCACTTGAGCTACACATGTATGATTACTGTGATATTTTCGCTGGACATTGAAAATGCATTTGTCTTCCATGTCACTTTCAGTGCATCTTATGTTTCCATCTTCTCTATCAAAGTTTATTTTCCACAGAAAACTCCATCAGATACCCATTACTGGTCCTTAAATATATTTAACAAGGGGGTGATATGCCATAACCATATTTAACAACGTGATGATATGCCAATACTTGAAAGGGCTAGTAAGTGATAATAATTTCAACAACATAGTTTTCTTTTCCCTATCTAACACCGCTACTGAGTCGGTAGTATTTGTGGTGTTGCTGTACTTGTAAGGAAGATCAAATTGTTCGAAAGTTTTAAGCCTTGTTCTTCCATGTCGTGAACACCAGGTTTCTTTTTAAGTTTATTGGAAAGGACGAAGAGATAAACCTGTTGGGTGATGGCTCTGAAAAGCCTGAATTCAAAGACTGGTCGTGGATGTCGCCGGAAAGAGTGGTGGAACTCGTAAGTCAATCTTGCGGTTTGCATATTGTTTACATATATCTCTCTTATAGGGTATGAGTAATAATGCTGTTTTACTCTATTTAACAGGCTGTAGATTCCAAGAAGCCTGTCTATGAGCAAGTGATTAAGATATTCGATCCTTACCTTCAAGCAGATGACGGTGAAGGAAAGTTTTGCTGCCCATAATGAAACCATTTTATAAGACGGCTGAATTTCATTAGCAATGCAGTCCTTTCATTAGCAAAGCAGTTTTTTGCGGGCAGTAAATACAGGCTGTGGCATGTCCTAAATCCTTGCCTCCCAACAAATTTGCGTCATCAAACAAAGTTCTTGGGAGAAATAGATTCGCGAAAAGCACTATTAAAATTATGTTTCATCAATTTGTCCTTCTCAATTTCAATTGACGGTGGTCAACTTTTTTAATTTTGGTTGTTTCCACCTCTCCTCTAGTTCTGTAGTTCATGAACTTGATTGTTTGTAAGTTTCGAGTTTTTTCCAGCCTTCAAAATAGCTTGAAATGACATAAACAAAGATGTTCATCTTTTTCAGAGGCTCATGAGGGAATTCAAATTTCTGGATTTGAAGGAGCTCCTTCTGTCTTTCAGAATGAAATAAAACGATGACAGGAGAAAAATATTGAGAGAAGAAATTAAAAGCAAACGCTGGAGGGATGAGAGAAGAAAAACAATTGCAGGTGGCGAGAGACGAAGAGAATTACCTAAGAACTACAACGATGAGAGAGGAACAATTGCGGGCAGAGTGAATAGAGGAAAGCCAAAACACAAAGATAGAAGAAGAAAAATCACAGGATATGATAGGAAACTTTAAATTCTAGAAGAAACGGATGTCTAGTTCGCCGTGAAAAATGACAAACGAACTTCACATTCAAATTGCAATCAAGGATTTACATTGGGAAAGCTCCTACGTCAAGAGAAGAGCGAGTTGGAGGGGGATGACCGAGGCATAAGTTCCACATGGAGGATGAAGACTCGTAAATTATAGATGAGGCTTGTGGAGAAGGGGAAGAAGTTCACTAGTAGGTAGCAGATCTACGGCTAAAACTTTTGACTCGAAAAAGTATCATTAAGTCCCACTAAAAATTGAACAACTTCTTCCCCTTCAAACACGTACATAATTTCTCTTAATACACCAAAATTGCAAGTTGGAACAGTTAAGTCCTTAGCTCATCCTAATAGCTCTTGAGTGTAGTAAATGTGCCACGATATATTGTTGTTTTTGTTCACGTAATATCACGGTGTAGCTGGAAAATTCGCGTCTCATGTCATTAAGAATATCGGTCTTTAATATCCTTCCACATATGTGTAGCAGTATCTACATAGGCAACGTTGCTGTGGAGGTCTCTTGATAAGGAGCATGATACAACTATAGAGTTGTAAATTTTTTTTTTTTTGTAACTCAGGATCCCTGACTATTTGGGACCTATGAATCACCTACTCAGACTCATAGATAGGTAAATTCGGGTCTGATTCTAGACAGTAGCAGAGATACCTGCTTCTGAAAGAAGGGTCATCACCAGGGGGATTACATCACCTCAACAAAGGCTCTTCCTCCCAAGGCTTGAACTCACAGCCTTCCTACAATCCTCTCCCCCCTTTCTACCGCTAGGCTACCCGTGAGGAGCAACTATGGAGTTGTATTTTTATTAGGCTTTGGCATCCAAGGACGGAGCTATAGTGAGAGATAGTGGGGGCACTTGCTTCCACTGCATCTGAAATGTTTTCATTTAAAATTATTATTTTAAATTTTAATTTTATAAAAAAATTAAAA
>JANITW010000004.1:53398094-53425091 GCA_027564335.1 Erythroxylum williamsii | reverse complement strand
TTTACGAAACCATTGCCACTTAGCAAGTTCGAAAGTTTCAGGAAGAAACTTGGAGTTTGCAGCATCTAAACAAGGAGTGTTAAAACACGTGTTTAAGAATGCTGCCAGATGTCTTATTTTTTACCTTAAGAGATGGTTATCTCTTATCTGTTACGTTCTTTCAGTTTGTGTAATTTTAGAATCTTAGATTTATGTTTAAGTTTCTTTAAAAACATTAAAAGACGTGTATGAAAAGCTACTGTAAAAAATTGTTGCTTTTGATAATATCCATACTTGCGTATTATTTTTCCTTACTAGAAGAACAATCATCTGCGATAAACAAACATTTCTCTGCAAAACACCAACAGAAATAAAGTTTTATTGTATTTCATCCTCTGCTATACCCTGGTGGCTAGTATTTCTTGCTTGAACTCTCTTATTTCCTCAATTTTTGTAATTGGTAAGGGGTATCAAGCATCCTGGTGATAAGAGATGCATGAGTTTTGTCTTTCTGATGTAAAATTGAGAATAGAAAAGCACTCTGCAGAGCAATTTCAGGGGACTAGGCAAAGAAATATGTGTAAAGTAATAATCTTTTTCCGTCGGCTTGATATAAACGAAATCAACAGAAGCTGTTTCAAAAAAACGACCAAAACTAAAATAACATTTATAGATTGTGTAAGCTGGAACAACGAGATAAAGCAGTATTATGAAACCCACGGACCGGAAGTAGGCATCCAGCATTTAGAATCTCATCGGCCATCGGCAGAAGTGAAGGACTCTGCAAAACCAGACGGCCTTGCGGGTATGCTAGTTTTGCTATCCAGATGACTCGAGTCCTTTCCTTCTGCTTCTTGCCAACCCTTTACCATCTGAACAAGAGGGAGGCTGTAATCAATGCCGCAACATTCTTCAAACTCATCATCCAGAGGTTTCCATTTCTCAACAAGTGGAGCTAGGACATTCACCACATGGCTCATAACCGGCCTTTGGTTGGGTTCCCTAGCCGTGCAATGCCCAGCAAGTTCCGCAATAACACACATGCTATCAAATGTTTCATCTTTCACATCGAGCGCGGGGTCAATTGCAGCCCTGAGTTTCTCCCTGTCTGATTTGATACGCCAAAACCACGCAGCTAGGTATCGGCTTTCTTCTGGCCTGTCCTCGTCAAGAGCCATTAATCCAGTCAATAGCTCCATTAAAACGACTCCAAAACTAAAGACGTCGACCTTGGTTGTGACTTTTCCCGTCACTTAAGACAAATACAATATGTGCAAGTTAGTCTCCACAATCATTGTACACATCTAACATGACATTTAGTTGGTTGCTATAGAGCTACCTTATCACTACTATCTATAGCAAACAATGTCATCGCGAGTTTGAATTAGGTTCTTGAATCACTTCTAAAGAAAATTCAATCTAGGATAATACTGCAACTTTTCTTCAAACCCTAAAAAATTTTCAGTTTTGTATGTATAAATTAGAAAATAAAAGTGAAACATATAGAGAATGTGAAGTGACGGAGATTGAATGGAATGCTTACCAGCATATTCCGGTGCCAAGTATCCAAAAGTCCCAGCAAGTCTGGTCACCACAGATTTCTCTCCGTTCTCTCCATCCGGAGCAAGTTTGACCAGTCCAAAATCAGAAACTTTTGCTCTGAAATTATCACCAAGCAAGATGTTTGAAGACTTAAGGTCTCTGTGTATGAATCTTTGATGAGCCAGATTATGAAGATACTCCATTCCTCTGGCAACATCCAAGGCTATATTTAATCTCCTCCTCCAAGAAAGGGGCTCTAATTTCAATCTTGTCCAGTGGAAAAGATGCTTACTAAGAGCTCCCTGCGACACGTACTCGTAAACAAGAATTCTTTCGTTGTCTTGGATTGAGTATCCCAGAAGAGACACCAGATGTCGATGGCGGACTTTTGAAAGAACTGCAATCTCTGCCTGAAATTCGTCCAACGCTTTGCTGCTAATGACACCTGCTTCCATTCTTTTAACTGCTATTTTCGTTCCGTCGCCCAGTTCTCCTTTATAAACCACTCCAAAACCTCCACGCCCAAGCTCATTCTCTGAGGCAAAATCTTGTGTCACCTTGCGAAGAACTTGAACTGATATGACTAAATTTCCTGCTTCAATGACATGAGACTCACCAATGCCACTACTATTCCTGCTATCAGAACCACTCCCTGTTGCCGTAGAAGTGCTTCCAAGTGTATTGCTGGCAACAGCAATCTTAACCATGTTATGCAAATCAGATGGATCTCGTGGATGAATGACAAGTGAAGTTGGAGCATTAAAGCTTCGTTTCCTCTGCTTATAGCAATAGAAGAATAGAGGAACAGCCAGGAAGGCGAGAACTGCAATACTAGCAACAGGGGCTGAAACTGCAACTAAATTGGATCTCTTGTGACTTTTATGTTGAGTAGAAATCTGAGAACCCCTAGAAACCGAAGCCGTGCCTTTGTTTCCTGGGTTCTTGGCTGGTGGTGTATTGGAGACTCGAGGTGCCTGGGTCATGTTAGTGGATGGGGCTCGTCTCGTCTCATTGCCAACACTAAATAAAGGATTACCATCAGTGACAACATTAACAGTGGTACGAAATCTTGGCAATGGAGGAGAAATATTGTTGCTGCTAAGGTCTAACTTGGTCAAAAACGCTAAGCCAGTCCAATTCATCGGAAGAGAGCCATTTAGATTATTATGACCAAGTTGGATTTGAGTAATAGAATCTAGACTTCCAACAGAAGGACTCAAGGTTCCACTGAGATTATAATTAGGCAAAATAATGGAAGAAACTTTACTTTTGGCGTCACAATGCACTCCAAGCCATGATGCACATGGATCATTGCCAGTCCAGGATTTAGCAAGTCTTGAAGGGTAATTTAACCCACCGAGAAACTCTACAAGGGCCATAACTTCCGGTGCACACGGAATCCCCGGAGTGGATTGACAGAAAGAGTTTGAAGTGCAGGTAGCTTTGGCTGCTTTGAAAATTGGTATTGGACCCATCAACTGGTTATTGTTCAAGTCTAAACGTTCCAATGGCATATTTGCCAAGCTATGAGGGATTAAACCAACAAGTTGGTTTCCATTAAGATTGAGATCCTTTAGCTGAATCAAATTACCAACGCTCTCTGGAATACTACCTGTGAATTGGTTCCCGTGAAGCCACAGAGTAGTGACGGAACTCATCGTCGCGACCAAATCAATTGTACCAGTCAAGCCACCTCCTTGCTGATTATTTAACCACAAATTCTTTAAAGACATGCCTCCCCTGAAACTTGCCGGAATCTCCCCAGTTAAGCTATTACCAGAAAGTTTTAAGTTCTCCAAAGAAGGAAAATTTCCTAGAAAATCAGGCAATGCACCAACCAAATTGCAAGACATACATGAAAAAGTAGTTAACTGAGCAGAATCCAACAACCCTTTTGGGATTGACCACCCTGTAGTGCCATTGAGATTGTTGCCATCCAATGCCACGGTTTGTAAGTTCTCTAAGCCATCAAAGCAATCAGATGGAATAGAATTGAATTGATTGTAATCCAAATAAGCATAGATTAGCTTCGACAACCCACTCAGAGATGGTATAGGCCCTGTGAATTGGTTCCGTTGAAGACTCAATCTTTCCAACATAACAAGTTTGTTGAGGTTTTGAGGCAAAGGACCTTTCAAGCTCATATTCTGAACTTGAATCTGAGAGATCCTTGAACCAGAACAAAACACATGTTTCCAGCGTTGCCCACATGGATCATCACCATTTTTAGGCCAGTTCAAGAGTTCTGGGTTCTCTAACCCATCTCTAAATGCCTTGAGAATTGCCAAGTCATTCGGGTCAGTCTCTGCAAAAACCACTGTAGTCAGTGACAGCAATGCTAAAGAAACAAACTTTACGAGGTGGCTTCTCATGGCAGATCCGTAAAGCTCCTACAACTCAATTCTTGTACGTTAATGGAAACCAGGCCAAAAAGAGAAGATAAGCTCCACCGAGCCGCCTCCGTGGCAGTTTGTTTCAATACCAATCTCACATTACACACGGAAGTGAAAAAAAAGTAGCACAATTCACACTAACACCAATCTACATGGTACTTGCACAAGCAGTCGGTGGCTGAATGAGAGTCAAAGCAAACGAAAGCCCACAGTAGAGACTAGTAACCTGACATCCAGCAAGAAACCAAGAAATTTGGATTTACAGAGGATGAAACAAACTCTCAACGTAACTAACAAAAAGATGTGGGTAATGGTAAAGAACAGTAACAATAATCAGAAAAACAAAAACATTGGTAATAGATTAAAGAAAAAGATGGACCCTTTGCCTTCCTGGAGAATCTATGTGTCTCATCTAATCTTCGGGAAAGTAGATTGCGACATAGCAGGTGTTCTGTCTGTCTGTGTCTCTGTAGCTTCATCCATGCGTGACAAAGACATTGTATGTCTTCTCAGACGAAGATTTGACCACCGAAAGGTTGTTATAAATCACCGGTAAATAAAGATGAGCTTGGATACTGCCACAGTATGTACAATGCAGACATACTGCATGTTAATAGTATTACCTACTGCTTAGAGATATAATAATAAGATGTAGTAGAGAAAATCTAGTAGAAAACAATTCTTGTTTACTGAATGTATAATTTATTCAACATTCGTTTCCTTAAATTAACGTTTTTAACGTCAGTCAATTCTTTAGCATGTAAATTCCAAACAACTTGCTTTGCTTGTGAGATGAATCAAGTTTGAGGGCCTTTGTTTTACAGAGTTTACCACTTGATCTTTATTTCAGCAAAAAAGATGATTAATTATTTCTTTTTCTTTTGTGATATTTCGTAAGAAGTAAAATCTTATATTAATGTGCTTATTTCTCCCGAGTCATTCAATATTTTTGTTACTGAATTGTGAAATCTTATACCAATATGCCTATTTCTTTCATAAAATATGATTCCTATGTATTTTTATAGTTTAATGTTACCACATTATGAGAGTGGATCATTATTGCTTGACATTAACATATTAAGAAATCTTTCTTAATCAAATTGTTTCAAAAGCATGTGTCATTGTTGCTACAAATCTAACTTCAAGAGTTGACAAGGTTACAACATATCGTTTCTTTGATAAACATGAGATTGCTCTTCTTCCACCTCTCTTATAAAATATTCCATAATCAACAATACCTTGCAAATATATGAAATTTCATTTTGCGGAAGATGAATCACTCTTGAATACTCCATAAATATGTTAATAAGAGTTATAACATACATTATATCTAATTTTATTGTGGTTAAATACATCAATCTTCAGACTATTTGTTTGTAAAAAGGTATTTCAAACTCTTTTTCTTACAGATTTCTAATAATCTCCATACATATTTTTGCTAGTATGAGAACAAGGTTATAATACTTTCGAAACCTCTCTAAAATATCTTATACAAATTTTTTCTAGAAATAAAGATGCCGGTGACCGCTATTTCAAGAAAATACTTTATTATTTGTAGATTAACTATATCAAAGTCAATCATTATAGACTCCTTAATTCTATCAAACATAGAATTATTATTTCTAGTATAAATTCAGTCATCTATCTATAAACAAACTATAAGCATCTTTTGATTGTCCTCCAATTTTATGAACAGTACATGTTTATAAAGATAATTTTGAATTTTTTCCTCCTAGGTTTTCATAAAGTTATGTCAAGTCTATTTGCCTTGTTATGAGTCATACAAAGCTTATTTAATTTTTATTCCTTAAATTATTCCCCATTCCTTTCATATATTCATGGGGTTGATTAATAAAAACATGCTCTACGAGTCTTTGGGTAAAAATGTTAACTTGAGATCAAATTGGTATATAAGCTATGGATTTTGTGTTGCTAATGAAATCAACAATTTGATTATATGGTGCCTTACAGCCAACAATTTCTTGTGAAATCAAATTCTCATTATTGCTTCTTTGTAATTGATATCCAATTATTGATTATAGCCTTTGTACACCATATGTGCTTTTATTTATCAACTTCACTACTCTTTTTTAATTTGTCTTATAGATCCATTTTACACTAATTGTCTTTTGTCCTTTTAAAAGTTCAATAAATTCTTAAGTATTGTTTCTCTCAATATTTGTAATTTTTTTATCCATTGTCTTTCTCCATTTTGTTTACTTGACTACTCCTTCAAAAGTTATAGGTCGAATATAAAAATAAAGTAAAATGTCTAAGTAGGTCCTTAACTTAGTCAATCTTTATTACCTTATAATCATTCTTCCATGTTAGTATATATTTAAATATTTCATGTCTTTGTTCTCTTTTTAGTTGTAGGTGAGCTATAAGTTGACTAATTTTAAATATCTTCACATTGCTATAACTACTCCACAAATTCTTTGCCATTCTCTTCATCAAAATCAGTTGGAATATGTTCTTAGGCTCCATCTTCATTGCTTGGCTATATTTTTTCTTCATAAAAGATAATATCTTAACAAATGAAAATTTTCTTAATATTAGGATTATACAACTTGTTAATGTTTGAATGATCACTAATACTAAGAAAGAAACATTTTTCTCCTTTGTTATCTACCATTTTTCTCTTCTGATCTTCACATATATACTTGAATATTTTGGAATAGCTTATATATGGTCATATTTCATTTCATGTTTCTTCTGGCATTATATTTTAAATTACTATGATGGACTCCTATTCACAATATTGACATTCTATTTCAAAGCGTCGAGAAAAAGTCCTTTGTAAATACTCCTCACCAGAGGACTTCTCACTATGTTTATGATTATGCAATTCATTCTCTCTCACACCATTTTATATGATATGTAAGCTATTTTCATTTGTCATTTGATGCCATTATTATCATAAATTTTGACAAAGTCATGCCAGTTATACTCCTATCTATGATCTATTAATAGTACTTATATTAGATCTCTAGCTTCTTTCTCAACTTTGACATTATAGCTTTTAATATTTTAAATCTTCATAAGAAGTAAGTCCAAGTTTTTTTTACTTTAACATCAATGAAAGTAATAAAGTATTGCTCACCTCTATTAGAAATATGACTGATTAGGCTATGAATATTTAGAGTATAAATTCTTCAACAACTTTTTAACTCATTTCATTGTTTCCTTTACAAATGGATCTTAGTATTATTTGCTAATAACATTTTCTTCACAAAATGTAAAGGAACAATAATGGTAGGGTGCAATATAATGTGGCGCAAGCTACTAATACTTATCTCCTTCCTCTTATGGATTCCTATTAAGAGGAAATTATCTTGATAGAGTGCACTTTCTAAACATAAGAGACACTTGTGTGCTTTGTAAGGAAGCAAAGGAATCTATATATCATATATTCTTTCAATGTAAATTCTCATAAGAGATATGGAAAGCAATAGTCAAAATATCTTAAATTGATATGTAGAGTCAAACTTACACATTCTTCGTAGACTAGCTTATTTAGAATAGTTCAATCATTGGAGGGGATAAAACAATTACCATCATAGCTTTTGGCTCTTCCAACTTTCACGTGTGGAAGGAGATAAATCTTAGATGTTTCAATAAAAAAAGAAATAGTTGTGATGATAATGTAAAAGGTGTTTATTATTTGGATTCGAGAACATATCTTATCGCATAAAGAATTGATAGGATGTAGCAATCTTATGTTGCTTTCTTAGAGCATTTAAGAGGGAATTTCAACCAACATCTAGGTCAACCAACCTCTAACTGCTCTAGGATAAGCTCTAACAAAAGGATGTAATGCTAGAAAAGGAAGCTCCAGTAGTAATCCTAATAACAGTTACTATTACTCCTTACTCTAGACTTCAAATGTATCATAAATCAATTAATAGTTGAAGCATGTAAAAGATGTTAATGGGGAATGAAGCTTCAAAACAAGAAGAGGACTATATCCAAGAAGAGGACTATATCTTAATAGAAGTATACATATAAACATGAGGAAGGATACATGTCCTTATTTGGATTTGTATTTAGTGTTAAAGATGTTACGTAATGCTTTGTATACTTACTATTTACCTGACTTGCATATTTTCACTTTTCTTATTAATATTACTGGTCTAACACTAATTGTCTTACATTTTGTATGACAATGTATACTCTTTACAATTCAGTGAATTCTTTTACATTTGAAGAAATTTGGGAGACTAGCAACTATATTTTTTTATTAAGGCATTATTTGGACATAACAAAAATGTCATAACTAAGCTACTACTTTTAATTCTAGTAAGAAGTGTGATTTATTAGTTTGGATTATTATTTACCTTTTTAGATAACAAGTACCTTAGAGTTATCTCTAAATTTCACATTATCTCAAAATGATTCATTTAAAGTAAAAAAAAGTCGATTTATCTCCATACATATGACTACTAAAATGAGTGTTGAAATACTACATGTTATTAGTTTTTATATGACAAACTATTCAATATAGATTTTTCCCTTTATTTTATACACAATTCGATTTATCTACCTTCTCTTTTCTATTAGGTAGCTTAGTTTAACATTCGAGATGATAATCAATTGAATATGTGATATTTAAGGCAATCTACCTTAGATTTGTCTAATGATTGATCTTGTCTTTTGTCTTTTCCTTAAAATTGATCATTATGAGCTTTGAAAAACTTATTGGCTCTATCTCTACCTCTAGAATTTAGGAAGGTAAAGGCTTTTAAAACTCACTCCTCTATATTTAGACTTATATTCATTGACAAACAAAGAGCTTTGGAGTTTATCAATCATAAGTGCATTTGTGCCATTAGTTTCTTTAATTGAGTAGAAAATGTAATTAAACATTGATGTCAAAAATACAATACCTTATCATTGATTTCAATATTATCCATCTTCTTACCATGAAATTGCATGTTGGTTATTCTCATAATGCTTATGCAATATAATACAAGAGCAACTAGCCAACTTCAAAAGATCCATTGCTTATACCTAGGGGACTAGTTATAAAAGTTAGGAATAAGAAGGTTAAAGAGAATTTGGATGAGTTAATTCAAGACATGTATGTTAATAAAGTTTTAAAGGATGCTTAGAGAACTATTTTGAGGGGCTTATTAAACCTATGAAAAGACCAACTATTGATTAGTTTGATTCAAGGTAAGGTTAAAAAATGGACATGAACATGTCCTTAGATATGGTAGTGTTACAACCTATATAACTCTTAAGAATAAAGAAAATGGTTTAACATATAATTTTAAGCTAGCTCGTGTAACTATTGAAAATTTAAGTTGTAATAAAATAGCCTCCAACATGATTATGTCAGATGTATCAGCCACTGAAGTTCTAATTTGTAGCCTAGTATTTAAGGAGTGTTTTTACACATTATGAAGGAATTTTTTTTTACATCTTTGTTTATTAAGATGCATAGATACTTTTTTTTCATTTTTCTTTAAAGAACTAAACAAACTCGGGAAAAAAAACTTCAAATTACTAAAGTCCAAGAAACCTAATGAATTAAGGATCAAGGAAAAAGATTAAATCACAGGTTAAAATAAGAAATGAGGAATTCAAATAAGGTAAGGAAATACTAGTAAAAATATCAAATAGGGTTCATAATAATTTTTTAAATTAACCTTACAAACTTTTCTTTTCTTTTCCTTTTTTCCCTTTCCTATCCTTTTTTTATTTTCTTTTCTTTTCATAAAAACATGATTGGATAAAATAATACAAATAATAGGGTTTAAAGCGGTCGGATATAAAAGCCACAAATTGAGGGACTGGATCGATAGAATTCCCTAACGTAATAAGAAGAGATGGACACAGCTATATACAAAGATGATATAATTTTGATTTTTTGGTTAAAACTTTAAAGACAATAGAACTTTGTACTTGATATAGTTAATTAAAACTTTATACTTGACTCTTTAGATGCTTTCAGATTCCTTTCTTTATTCAACTCTTGGAAAGAGGAATACTTCACTTCCATATCCTTTAGCAACATCAATGGTAAAACTTATATGATATTCAAAGATTCAAAAGAATAAGGCAATAAGATTCCATATCCCCCTATTTATTCACCATTTGTAGAGAGGTGCTGACTATGCTTTAAAAACACGACATTAAAAGGAACTTATTTTTTAGATAGACTTTTTGTATCCTAAGGTTTAGCAAAATAAAACTGAAAATTTTGGAACCTTCATCAGAACTAGAATTACATGTTTGTGTATCACCATTTGCTTATATAACATAGAACTAACTCATAAAATAATGCACCACTTATTTGTATAACATAGCAGTCAAATAGTATAGTTAACAAATACTGTCATAAAGTATACAAGGACCCAAAACTTTTATTGTGATTTGAAATCTTATAGAATGATGAATACTTTAATGAGAAAAGGTTTTAAAAGTACAATAAACTTAACAGATATACTTGGTGTTTATTCAAAATTGTTCTTATCTACTCTGTTTAGTTTAAAATTGTTATTATCTTCTTCATTTGATAATCCTTTTACATGTTCATCACTTCTATGTTTTTGTCCCTATTTTCAAATATTTTCTTTGTATACCTGTCATATTTTTAAGAATTATATATATAAATACATGATAATATAGATCATACTGAGTAAAAGTTTAAAAAGGAATAAGAGTAATTAATTGATTAAATTTATTTCCTAATTAAATGGATTGCAATACTTTAATGTTAGGCAATAGACGGATCACGAAACAACAAACTAAAGCTTTGGTGTATGGCTTTTTACCATTACTTGTTTCTGGCAGCATATGATATGCATCATTAATTGCAAAAGATATTGACAACGAAGTTCATGATTTTATAGTGAATGATTGTGATAGCTAACGAGTGTTGCGTGATCTCGTTCAATGTGAACGTGGCATGCAAGACAATAATATTTCCCCCTTTTATCCAACTGTTCCACTTATTTCATGCGTGACAAAAGTCAACATAGGAAGATAATAAGAAGTTCTACTATCCAAGTTAGATTTAACTGCACATTTGAGAATCAAGACAATGCGTGAGAACTGATAACTATGTATAAAAATGAAAAGGCAAAGAAGACGTGGCTCCATAATTATGATCATTATTAACGTGACCATGTTACCGCGAAATTTACGGATTTAACGAAGCCATGCTTACTTTTATGGCCCTACGTAGCCATTTGAAAGGTTTGTGTTCTTTTCTGGAGGAAACTTGTGCTCTTTTAGTGGCTTAGCCACAAGAGAGTATAGAAATGTAAAATATCCATATTTTTATGATACGAAAAGATATGTAAATCTTAATTTTATATTTAATTCTTATAATTTGAATATTTCAATAAAAATAATCGTTGGATTCAATTTGTAGTTTGATAAATTCTTTGTTCTCTATATGTTTTCAGAAAAAGAAGATCAGGAATCCAATAAACTGTCTCTAATTATTATTTTGTTCAATAAATGATATTTATCAGTTAATTAATTTAATAGTGACATTTTCAACATGACAAAAAGTAACCCAAGTTATTTTGATCAACTAGAATTAATTAAAAATAAAAATAAAATAAAAAACTATTCTTATCAATTTTTAAAATAATTGATTAATAATTTTTTATAAAACTATAAAGGCACATTTTTAAAAGTAAGACTCGTTATAGAATCTTCCACGTTGATTTAAAAAAATCACTGTATGACTTGTATTTCATGTGTAATTAGACTTAGTTGATTTTAAACTAAAATGCGGGCATGCTTGAGAGGAATTCTCTTATAATTTATACTTAAGACTTCTATCAAAGGAATAAGTAGGTTTTGGAAAAATTAAAGAGTAGAGTTCTAAGCTAACAAAATACTGAGATATGTTGAAATAAAATTTGAAATGAATAAAGCAATTGATTGTTGTAAAAGGAAATCACTAGCTACATAGCACGAGAGAATTTGATATCATAAAGCTGCATTGGTAAAGTAAATAGAGCTAAAAAAATAACAAATGTGTTTGGAAAAACTTTATTGATCTCTCTAGAAAGTGTTTTGGTTGCATTGTGTTAGTATGGAGATTATGTTTTGTAGTATTTTGAATAAGTTGATTTTTGAGTGTTTTCTCCCCTGTCATAGTGCTAGAGAATTTGTACTCTTCTCAGCCTTAAGTAGTTTTTTGCTATAACTACTCACTTTTTTACATTTTAGCTAATTGCCTACCATTATTGCCCTAACTTCTATGTTTGGAATTTTGTCTCATGTGACTGCTTTACTTCCATCCCACTTGACCATATTCTTGTTAACTATCTTTCATTATTTTCTCAACTTCCACATTCAACTATAAGTTCTAGTCCATTCCCTTGTATTTTAGCTAATTGTCCTTTTGTATTATTTTTAAAAGAACATATGTCAATTATTTATCAACAGTTTGGAATTCCTAAATCCTAAACTTCTCAACTGATTTTCATTTGCTTGAATTCTCTAGCCAAATGACTTTCATGACTTTCAACAATTGCCTCCAACATATGTTTGGTTGAGCAAACTAAGCATATGATATAAAATTCTCTTGATTTCCCAATTGGACTTTGAATACCATTCTAAAAACTTGTAGGGCTCTAGGTTGAATTCATGAGTTAAGCTACATAACATCATT
Source organism: Erythroxylum williamsii (assembly GCA_027564335.1). NCBI lineage: Eukaryota > Viridiplantae > Streptophyta > Magnoliopsida > Malpighiales > Erythroxylaceae > Erythroxylum > Erythroxylum williamsii. Next base: position 53,412,539 of record JANITW010000004.1, on the reverse strand, counting down.
TATAAGGGGTTTTTTAAATCTTAAACACTCTTTTACAGATAAGAAATGACAGATATAAAGATTACACTGAGATCTTTTAAATTTGAAATCCTTACTTCTATATTTATTATAGAATCTTTGAATTACCACCTTTTACTATTCTCATATGATTTGACCATTTCTACATTGTAAACACTCTTTGTTAGTTCTTTCACCTTTCAACTTAGCTTTCAAATAGTTTTATTCTCTTTTCTAACTTCCACACTCTTCTGTTATGACTTTTATGAGTATGGCTTCTTCTCACCACACTTCTTCTTCTTCTTAAACACCATTAACGTATGTCTCTAATTCCAAGATTTTAAAAAAATACATACAATTTTCCTAATTCTACTTTTTTTGTAAGTTGTTAAACTTGAAGTGTTACTTATTCCATCTAAGCCCCCTCCACTTTTTATAAGAATTAGGTAAAGAATTCTTGTGCTTTAATGTTCCTTTTGGCTTATTAATTCTACCCTTTGAACTTCTGTTTTTAGCACTTTTAAAGGCTATCCTCACTTCAACCTCAAATGCGGTCTTTCTCCTACTATTGATAATACCCTTCCTATGGATGATTCTCATCCGTCGGTCCCTTATTTAGGAGAAATAAGTAAATTTTCCTATAGAATTTGCTTTGTTTCAAGTCCCTGAATCCTTAAAAGCTTGGCCTAAGAATGTAGACCATTAATCTAAATGGGTAAATAAGATATACCCATCTTATCATTTAGCCTAGAAGAAGTAAAGGCTTCTGTACCTGATTGATCTTTCTATGAATTCTATAAATTATCAGCCTCATATTGTATATGCAATTTTAAATTTTGGAGTCCTTAATGTAACTTATTTATGTTTCTGTTTGGGTATGCTTCTATTTCTTTGAAAGAGGTCCTCTTTTTTATTAGATTGCCTATTATCATAAAGGATGTTGTTTATTTGGTTGAAGAAACTACTACCTCAAATTCTAGTGTTTTAAAATATTCTTCTTATTCTCAATTGATAAATAGCTATGGTTTTTAAAAAAGTCATGTATCTTAAGAAGAACATGTGATATTCAATTGGGTTTTTCTAAATTGATTTATTTTTTGTCCTATTAATAATAAACCCATCTTGGAATTTCTTCCTTCTTGTAAAGCAATAGCTTATGGTAAGTTTTCTTGTTTTAAGTTCTATTTTCTTGATATTTCTATATAGAAAATTGAGGAGATGCCTTTCTAACCTTCCTTTATAGTGCCCAATCCTGTGTGTGTGGTTTGTCTAGCTTTGGACTTTTTTCTTATTTCCCTAAGCTTAAGGAAAGAAAAGGTTTACCTTCTTCTGACCTTAGATTTCCTAATTTTCTCGACCTTCGGTGATCTACCAATTTTTATCGTAAGTCTTATAAAGACATCTTTGATATTTTGTTATCACTAAAGTATCGATCTATGAAACAGTTGGATCCTTTTAGATGGCTAAAAATCTTCATAAATTTTGAGTCCTCTTTTTTGGTCTACCAAAAGCTTTTCCTTATTTACACTAACTCTATAGTTTTCATTTTTGGTGGTGATAAAGCCCTAAACAATTAGACATTATAAATTCATGAAGAAATAAATTTTTATTTATTTGATTTTTCAGATTTTTCATTATACCAATAATTATAAAAATGAGATCAAAATTAATTTATTAAATTGTTACATTTTAATTGATTTATATGAGACTTTCAATTTACTAATTATTGTTTGATTAAAGTATGCATGATTAACTATTTAAACAAAATATTTAATATATAATTAAATCATTTAATATGTGCAACTATGTTAAGTAAATAAAACTTCTGCATTCTCATATTGTTCATTGTTGCCTTGAGAAAATAATATTATAAATAAAAAAATAAATTTTTGGAAAAGAATATTTATGACATGATAACAAACTTACAAGTACATATTCATTATACATTCATTATCCTTCCTATCTTATGAGAAGTTAAATATATAGTAGAAAATAGTTCATTTGAACTTTTCTTATGTTATATCCGTTTAAAATGACTTTTAAGATATGTCTTGATTTATGAGAGTATACTCATTTCTCAACATAATGTGAATTTGTAAATATTCAAACATAATGTGAAGTTGTAAATGTTTAAGTAATTTTTTTATTTAGTATAATGAAGTCATGTTTGCAATATGTGTTATTATAAAGAAAGATGTAATATAGTGTCTATCTAGACCTGCTTATAATTTGGCTATTGAATTTTTGTAGTTATGTAGTGATTTACATAAAAAAATTTCATTATTTAATATTAATTTATTAATTTAATTTTGACATGTGTCTTCAATTATTTTTACCAATAAATAGGGGGAGTTTAAGTGCTCCTAATAATTTAGTCATTTAAGGAAGATTTAATGATCTAACTTGGGCTCATGCTATATTGGTTCCTATAATGAAGAATCATAACATTTGTTTATATTGTAATAGACATTTGAAAGGTGGGGCAATAACTAAAAACATTTAGCTAGGATCAAAAGTGATGTAGAGCCTTATAAGAAAGTCATTCATGATATAAAATGACAAACGAAGACTTTGCTTGAAGAGTTTGAGCATGATAAAAATAGAAGACAAAGACTAAACTACAAAATTGACAGTAGAAGTTTATTTTCTAGTAGTCAAGATGATACTGGAGATTTGAAGATGGTGTTATTCCTATCTATCAAGAAGGAAACGTTAAATATGATGTGAGAAAAAGAAGAAGATAGTTTTCTAACCATTTTTTTTTACCATGAACAACTCCTGAAGCTTAGTCTTCAATTCATAGTACCTTATAATCTAGAGAAACTATTCATAATGCGGATGTGACAATTGTTAGATGGTGTTATATTTCATGTATATCATTCAGTGCCACCCAATTTTATTATTACTAGATTATGATGGATGTTATTGCCTCTTACGATCCAAGATATAAAGCTCCTTTAATTGATAACAATAGAGGAAAACTTATAAGCAGCTATGTTTATGAAATAAACAGTTATTTGGTTGAAAGAAAAATGGCTTCGGCAACTTATAGGTGTTTAATTATGTGTGATAGTTAGATAAATAGAAGAGATGATCATATAGTTAGATAAATAGAAGAGATGATCATATTATCAAATTTTAGTTTATTCTGCTAATGAGACAATATTTTTAAAGTATATTGATGCATATGATCTTGCTAAAAATGTTGATATTTTGTTTCAAATATTTGATAAAGTTGTAAATGAATTTGGGCTGAAAACTATTATTCAGTTCATTACTGATAATGATTCTACTTACAAAACAACTCATAACAGATTGCAAAGTAGGTATTATTCTTTTTGTTGGACTCCTTATGTTCCTCGGTACAAACTTTTGTTGTAATACTTATAGAGTCATAAAACTTTATTATTTTTTCTATTTGATATTTTGATGTAATTATTCTTTGTTATGTTATGAAATATAACATTTTAAATACTTTATATTATCCTTAGTTTTATATTAATATGATTATTAAATGAATTTATTTTATATTAATAGTGACTATTATTTATATGTTAAATATCTTAGAAATAATATTAATAGAAATAAATAGATTTGACATCAGTCTTTTAGAGTCCTCGGATGCCTCTGTTATCCCTATCTACATCCTTACATGACATCAAAATTTGATGTCAAGTCTGTCCATTGCCTCTTTCTTGGTTACTCCCTCCATCAAAGTGCCTACATTTGTTATGACTTTAAAACCCACAAATACATCGTGTCTCGTCATGTTCTTTTTTTAAAAAATACATTTCCTTATCAAACACAACTTCTCTCAGAGTCCCATTCAAGTTCAGGTTGGTATGATCTTCCCTCACATACTCCTACTCACACCCAAATTCCTTTTCAACCTACACAAACTCCAAATCCTACACCGACTACCTCTCCCACCAATGACATTGTCCCAATCGAACACAACCTAATCTCATCACAATATAAACTGGTCCCGAAACACCTTAACATATTTTACCTTCTGCTGTTTCAACTTCCTTCAAAATTTTCATCCTATGGTCACCCGCTCCAAAAACAACATTTTAAAACCCAAACAAGTTCACAGTGCTACTAAACACCCATTACCCGAAGTACTAGAACCAACTATAGTTAAACAGGCTCTCTCTTCTCCTTAATGGCGCTCTGCCATGACTGTTGAATTTAATACACTGCTAAAAAATCAAACTTAGGATTTTGTTCCTCCTCACTCTCACCAAAATTTAGTTGGATTTAAGTGGATTTTTAGGATCAAAAGAAACGCTGATGGGTCTCTTCAACGATACAAAGCCTGTTTGGTTGCCAAAGGCTTCAATCAACGCCTTGGAATTGACTTTGGTGATACATTTAGTCCGGTTGTCAAGCCAGTTACAATACGTGTTGTTCTTACTTTGATAGTGACAAACCATTGGTCATTGCTACAACTAGATATAAACAATGCCTTTCTGTATGATCCCTTGCAAGAAGATGTCTTCATAAGTCATCCACCAGGTTTTACTGATTTAGACAAGCCTCATCATGTTTGCAAATTGGTTAAAGCAATTTATGGCCTTAAACAGGCACCTCGAGCATGGTATCAGGCTTTACGTTCCTTCACATTACAATTTGGTTTTCAATCTTCTCAAAGTGATCACTCTTTATTTATATACAACCATGATTCCATTTGTTGTTATTTCCTAGTTTATGTCGACGATCTCATTGTGATGGGAAATAATTCTGCATTCAACACTCGATTCATACAAGCACTTGGTGAGAAATTTTCATTAAAAGATCCCCATGAGTTATCTTTCTCGGTGTTGATGTTCACAAGACTTCAAAGGGTATTTTTCTGTCTCAACATCACTATGTAAGGAAACTTCTTCAGATTGCTAATATGGATGGTGCTAAAGAGGTCTCTACTCCTACTGCCACTGGCTCTTCTTTGCTTAAATCAACCTCTATTGATCAGGCAATTGATCCTACAACTTATCGTCAATTAGTTGGCTGCTTGTAGTATTTAAGTCTCACAAGACTGGATATTACCTTCGCAGTGAATAAACTTTATCAATTTATGCACTGCCCAAAAAACTCTCATTGGATTGCTTTAAAACGTCTCCTTAGATATTTCAAGTCCACCATTCAATTTGGCATTCATATTACACCTCAGTCTTCTCTTGTCTTTCATGCCTTCTCAGATGTCGATTGGGCAGGCGATCCTTCAGACAGAACTTCCACGTCTGAATTTATTTTGTATATTGGAAATATTCCCATCAATTGGAGCTCCAAAAAGCAACGGACCGTGGCCCGATCGTCCACTGAGGTTGAATATCAAACATGTACAATCTGTTGTATCAAGATAGCCATGGTTGTTTGAATTTAAATTGTTTATTCATAGGATTCTGCTGTAATCGAAAGCTTCTCTTCTCCTATTAATATCTCTGTAAATGAAGTAATGAAACAAGCCTTCATATTATTTTGTTCATGCTCATAATCTTTACAAAAACATAGCTTAAGTAAACAAAAATTTTAATAAAATTAACTTTTTATCAATTAAATATCATGTTAATATTAACATAGCATTATTTTTTATTTTATGAACAAAAAAGGCCGCACTATCACATAATATATAAAAATAGATTTTATTTAGAAGCCTACTTTTTAGTTAATTTTAAAAAAAAGTAAATTAACTTATAGTAGGGCTCAATTTAATTTTATAATCAAAAAATAATGTCATGACAGTATTGATGTGAGAAATTAACCTTATCAAATTTTTTAAAACATTTTTAAAAAGTTAAAGTTTAATTTAAATATTTCAAAAAGTTAAGATTTAAATTTTATTATTTTAAATATTAAAGTTAAAAGTACACCGCTAATTTAAGGATTATAATGTCTTGCATTTTCACATCTTATATGAGCTTCATTACATTTATTTTATAATATATTTAATTTCTCTTTTAAGTTCCATAATTTCCGTGATTGGATTTGCAGTATAATTACCTTTATTACAAAAGATTTAACGCGCTGGATGTTACTAATGATGATTTGATGTTGTAACGGCAATTGTCTATAGTGGGGCCTGTTATTGCATAAAACTGGTGGGTCCGCGGCAAAGGGTCACTCACTCCCTTGCTTTTGATAATTTCAATTACACCTTTCTTAAATGTTGATTCTCTAGTGGCTTCTTTTCCTTTTCCAAAATTGTCGGGATGGTGTAATATCTAGGAAATGTAACGTAACGTAAAGACCGGAATGAAGTTATAAAGTTATTCGGCCGTTGATCTTCCATTAATCATGCCAATGATTTGGGGTGACTTCTGGCTTTTGGAGCTAACCACTCTAAACTTCTATGACTACTCTTTCTGTACTTTGCAATGTATTTTCTTTTTTCCCAAAGACAAGCACGCATGCAATCTGTATAGCTTATAGTATTATCAAGCGTCTGTCTTATAGATCAATCATAACGCATTTGTTCAAAAAAACCGATGATAGCCTTTTCTTTCTCTAAAGCAAGCTACTATCAATAATTTAATCGAAGACTAAGATATCTCCTTCTCAAATAATGCCCTAACCTTAGGGATCTTCTTCCACATCCTAAATGAAGAACTAGAAATCAAATAACAAATTCAAATGACTACCTTCATCGAAGTTGAGCATACGCCTTTGTGAACCCGTTTAGTTGACATTTTGTTAAGAAGCAAGGCACATGTAACTTGAATTATATAGATGGCGACTTCTTGACATAATGGAAAGATAAATAGTAAGAACTTGAATTGAAAATAAAATAACTTGGCTAAAATATATGGAGAAAAGCCCATTACTTTTTTAAAAAAGAAATTAAAATTAGTCATTGAAAATTGTAAAAAGGGGAACCATGTAAAAAATAATACATAGAGGAATTATTGAAATTCCCCTCACCCGAATAACCAGTTAATTAAAATTGAACTCATCTTTTGAACAATAAAGAAAATAAAAGACTAAAGTGAACTACTAGTCCACACTTTGCCAAATTAAGGTTGATGCTCAGGAAAGATTACAGAGGACACCATCGCACTACACCACCTTTCTCGTATGGGAGCAAAGAGATACATGGGTCGTAAGAGTGTCTTACCACATCAATCTTCTTAGTGGTACTATCTTAATATCTATTTTTGTTTGACCGAGGATGAACCAAACGCCACCTAGTCGTCTTCTCTTTCATGTGCCAGATTCCATTTCCACGGGGTATTTAATGGTTTCCAGTTTGTTGTTACTAGCACGTTGTCAAAGTACCCAGGAGTTCACAATCGCTTGGAATAGTTAGCTCATTTAGAAGGGCACTGTAAGAATATAAAGAGTTTCTCTCTAATATTATAGGGAATACTATTTAAGGTTTTCCGAAGAGGTCTGACCTTCTTTTGGAATCTTCTGAGGTTGTGTTCTTTCCATATTTCATACATGCAGGTTCCAAATCCTAATAGATAGACCTCATTATAGTCTTTAGGAATCCTAGAATTATCCAAGAACCATTTGGACACCTTTTGTAAACTTTGGGAAGCAATGTTCTAGAGACATTTGCTTTTGACAATGTTCTAAATAGTGCTTGAATAAGGGCAATCAAAAAATATATTTTCACTACTTTCCTTCCTCATATTACAAAGTATGCAATTGGAGTTGTGTTTTAGATAATGCAAAATGTATAGTATATTGAGCGTATTTTTAATTGCTAACCACAACAAGAAGAAAACCCTAAGGAGTAAGATTTTGTTTCAAACCAACTGGTGCCATTTAGTAACATGAGTACATAAGTGAAAAACTTCGTTATATTTCTTGTTAGAAAGTAAACTGACAGGAATGTTGTTCCAGAGATAACAGTCCAGGTTATTCAAATTAGGAGCATAAAGGGGACTTAAATGATTAATATCAGTAGACCTTCATCGATCATATGATACACTTTAGTATACCTATGGAAATCCAGTAAACTGATCTTAGCCAATTGATTTTGAATTAGGGAGCATTTCTAGTCCAGTTATCAAACCAAAGGCTAGTTAGCTTTCCATTATCAATTGTGCAAGTAACATTCTTGTCTATTTCACCCTTAAGCATAATCAATTGGTTGAGGAAGTAAGAATAGGAGAGTTTAGTATTTAAAGACCACATGCTTCTTCTTTTTGGATAATAGTTGTTCATCAATCTAAGCCAAAGGGATTTTTTTTTTCTCCAGGAGAATAGATCACACTCTCTTTAAAAGTAGAATTTTGTTATTAGTCCTTAAAGAATGAATCCTCAATCCTCCATTTTTCTTAGGCAAATATACTTCAACCCATTATACCTTAGCTTGACTTCCATTTCCAAATTGAACCCCTATAAGAAATTCCTTAGAATTCTTTTGATGGTTTTTGTAAGATTTTTAGAGAAGAAAACGTATGAGCTCAGAAAAATATATCCAAATATAACATAAGGGGGAGCTTCTTACTAGTAAATTATTTGAAAATTAAATGAGCATAAAATAAACATTTATAAAGAAATATTATTATCACATAATTATTAGTATTATTATAATATGATAACCACAATAACAACCTAGTAAAAGACGAGAGATAATAAACAAGATGATATGTTATCATAATAAAATATAATGAAGGAATTAATTACTACTAAATAAGTTGATTATTATGTTAATAAAATATATATTACTAATATATTTAAATGTTTGTTTTCCTTTTAAATATAAGTAATGATATTTAAATTTGATAAATTATTACCTTAATAAGAAAATTTTATTTTATTTATTAATAATAAAATCACCAAATTAATTATTAACTTTATAAAGCTAGGGATTATGAATAGAAATAAGAAGTTAATCTTTTTTATTTAAAATATTTTATAATAAATTATGAAGATTAGTCTCCAGTCACAGGACGCCGGCAGAGGCACGTTGTCCGCCTCTCGGCTTTGCACGTAACCTAAGATATCAGGTCGCTTTTGATAGGAGTAGAAGTTGAGGGAGGAAGATGAAGACAAAGATGTTATAGTATTTCTTACACAAACAAAGTTGTTTGGAAAGTAGATAATAATAACAAATGTTGTAAATAGAATACGATGTAGTTATATGTAAGCATAACAGAAACGGGGTCATATTAATAATCCACATGTCTTGTTGTAATTAGAGAACTCTACAATTATTCTAACCATTGTTATAGTCGTTAGAGGGGGAGGAATAATGTAATGAATTAATAGATTGGTTTTTCTCTTTAAATTCTCTCAATTGCTTCTTCTTAGACTTCTTTATGTCTTTCTTCTTGGCTCTAGTATTTCTATCCCTAATTTTAAAAAGGATTGTATCAAATTGGCATCAGAGCCATGATTTGGGACCAAAGCAGTCGTTGCAATATGATAGAAGGAACTCACATGCAAGAGTGGAGATGAGTAGAGGACAGTTTATGTAATCAAATGTAGAAGTTAGAGATAAGGAATGAAAGAAGCAAACAAGTACTGAAGAAATTGATAAGCTAGCTATTTTATAAAGATGATAGTGACAATGGCATGTGGTAAATACTATACAAAGGGGTATTGAATCTGCTAATGGAGAGGGATGTTATGGAGGACATTAATCCATTCCCAGAAGGTGTAGCAAGATTGAGTTACCGGTGTTTAAAGGAGAAAACTTGTACATCAGGGTGTTTAAGTGTGAGCAATGTTTTACATTAGATCGCAATCCTACAAAATTGAAGGTTAGTTTACTTACCATGTATTTAGAGGGGGAAGCTTTCACTTAGCATAAGCTATATGTGAGGAACTAATTACCAAGGAATCCTTTTAACTAAGGTGAATTGCATTGGAACAGAGGTTTAGAAAGGTGGCTTTCAAAGATCCCATAAGAGAGTTGATGGAGTTGAAACAGAGGGGAAGGGTGAAGGAATGTTGTGCCAAATTTGACGTATTGTCTCAAAAACTGGTAATGCCAGAACTATATTTAGTGAGTTTGTTTTTAAAGGGATTGAAGGTGGAGATTGAGTATCCGGTGGTGTTGTAAGGGTAGCTTGAGCCGGAAAGCAAATCGATTGTAAGGGTAGCTTGAGCCGGAAATCAAGTGGTGTTGTAAGAGTTCACACTAAACTAAAAAGTGTGTAGTAAAGTGGTTTGGTAAATCCTAAGTGGGAACTTAGGTAGAGGACATAGGTCTTAGTACCAAACCTCTATAAAAACAGTGTTTGCTCTTCTTCCCTATTCTTTGCATTTAAATTTGTTTAAATTGTTTTTGTATGAATTAACTTCTAAATTTTTTGTAGAACTTTACGAAAAGGTTAAAAGATCTATTCAACCCCCCTTTTAGATCATTTACAAAACTCTCCAGTCACTCCACTAGTCAAAAGCGGAATTGCACTATTGGAGGCAAAGAAAAGAAATAGGAAGAGATGTGTCTAAAAAACCAGAGGAACCTGACATTAATTCTGTTACGACAGCTTCTGAAGGTGCTGCTAGTGGATCGAGGTAGCGAAAACAAAAACCTGTAATGAGCCTGAAGGAAATGGCTGCAAGCAGTGAACGTGAAAGCAAATAGAAGCTTGTCGGTTTGACAATTCCATTTATTTTGTAGCGAGGAAGGTCGTAACTATAACACATGTTCTTCTATTTTGTAGCATGGTGTCTCTTGCTTTGAAAGATGTTACATGAACAGTTCTATATTGTGCCAAATTACATAATCATTCTCTATACATTCGTGTCTTAAATTCTTCTTAACATTCTTGTCTTAAATTCTTCTTAGTATAAAATTCTGCACTTCTTTTTTCTATTTTCTATACTTTTGTTTCTTCGGTCTGCACTCTTTTTGTTGGACCCCGATATTTTGGTGGAATTTAGAAATATTAAATGTATGAAATGAGTGTTTTTGTATATGTATTATGTTATGGGTGGTTTTGAGCTTTAAGGAAATTGGTGAGAAAAGAATTGATTGGTTTTGATGACTTTGATATTTGAGTAGATTTGTATGGACTATGAATGTTAAAGTGAATGAGTTGATTGAAATGGAAGTTGAAAAGCAAGAAATAAATAGTAAAAGTGTGAGAAATTGGAGAATTAAGAAAATTTGACTTTTTGGGGATGAATAGTAGCAGAGTTGACTTTTTGGGCTGAAATCTTTATGAATTTTTCTGGCTTGATCTAGGCAGATTTTGATCAAATGATCTCCATACAAATTGTAGCTTATGTTGAAAGGTTTCTATTGCCTTAAAATATGACATTTTTCGTTATCGGAATTGAAAGTTATGACCATACAAAGTTAAGGTTATTTTGCATTGTTTTGAAAATGTCCATAAGTGTAGATTTGTGTGTACTGTGTTTTGAGGAAAATTCTAGACCGATGTGGTTTGAATTGGGTCAAGTAGCCTTATTGAAAGTTGTATAGGAAGTTTATAGCTTTTCAATGATGTATAATATGTTATTTTTTATTGTGGAAATTGAAAGATATAGAATTTTGAAGATTGGATGTGGTATAGGATGACAATTTTCTGGCAAAAATTTTGATTGAAAAATTGACCTAGTTAGAGGTTGAAATTGCCTTTAAGTTCTCCATGAAAGTTTTAGATTATGTTTTTATCTTTCCATTGATGTAAAGTATGGAAAATTTAGACTATGGAATGTGAAGTTATAATTTTTAGAAGTTTCTATTACTATTTGGAATGATTATTACTGGACAGAATCTTTGAGTAGACTTTTGACTCCCTTAGAGGTCAAATTGATTTTTCATTACTTCATGAAAGTTGTAGGTTGTATTTTGGTCTTTTCATTGATATAAAGTATGATATTTTTGGACCTCAGAGTTTAAAGATAGAAATTTTTGAAGTTGAGTTATTGTTTAGAGAGACATTAATTAGATAGAAAGTTTGAAGTGGTTTTTGACCCCTTTAGAAACTGTTTTGGTTTTTAAGTTCTCATGGAAAGTGTAGAAATTTCCTTCAGCTTTCTATTGATACTAAGTTTATAAATTTTGGACTCTTGAGTCAAAAGAAATGAAGTGTGGAAGTTGGGAATTTTGAAAAAATTAAAAAAAAAAGAATTTGAGGCGTCCTTGTGCCCTCGCGAGGCAATGGCCTCGCGATCACGAGCGCCTGCTTTTGCTCGCGAGTGCGAGGGGCCGTTTGTGATTTTTGCTTAATTTTTCCCTAATCCTACCCTTTTGTAATTATTTGCTTATATCTTTTTCGTCCGACATCCGATTGATTTGATTTTTAAAGCGTTGGATTCCTAAGACTTCCCTCTACCTCTCCATGAAAAAATTGTGGATTTTTTAGATTAAATTATTTGAGATTGATTGAATCGAAGTGAGTTGGAAAATTCTTTAAACATGGTTCAATATTTTGCTAAATTCTAAATCTGTAGAGATCCAATTGAGTTGATTGTTGTTTCAAAATAAACTAAAGACATGGAATTACAAGTTATCTGAAGGGACTGAATTTTAATTCGGACTCTAGGACCTTCAATTTCTGAATTAAATTTGGGTTTAATGTTCAGTCTTGGATTAATAAGAGCTGAAAGTATTTTAGCCATAACTTTTTCTCTAGTCATCCGAATGTGATGATTCTTATTTTGGATTAAACTAGAGAGATAGGGATACAAATGTTCTGATGGAATTGAATTTTAATTCAGTCTCTAAGAGTGTCAATTTTCGGATGGAAGTCAAAATTAGGAAAATGTTTTAGCATAAGAATAGTCTGAAAATGTTTGGAGTATAACTTCTGGAGTATTAAACCAAATTGAATGATTTTGGTGTCATTATAAAATTGAGACTATAAGGAATATTTCTTTAGAAGGAAACTTTAGCAAATTCCTTCAATTTGATGATTAGAAAAATGTCTTAAGTTAATCATGATTTAATGAATTTTGAGGCCTTATTATATTATATGATTTTGAGGAATTAATTATCATGTTAATTTGAGTAAGATCATATGGCATAGGTTGATTTGATTAAATTGAATTAAAGTGTTAAAAATGCATGAGGGGCAAGATTGGAAGAATACTTAAGCTTTTAAGTTACAAAGCTTATAAGGAAGGACAAATGAGTCATTACTCATTCATTAATGGCACGCTTGTAAATAAGAAGTGTGGACTTTCATATAAGACAAGGAGGAGCACGAAAATTAGAATGAAAAGAAAGAACAAAAGGAAAGAAAAAATGAGAAGAGTGTGTTTCGGATGGAGAAGAAGAGAAAAGAAGAAAAAAGGGTTAGGGTTTGATCTTTCTAAGTTTTTAAAAGAGATTTCGAAATTATTTCAAGAGGGAAAAATGAAGAGGAGCACGAGAACTTTCAATCAAGCCAAGAAATTTCTCATTTGGTGAAGGTTTAAGGTAAGGGAAATTTTTGATTTGTGAAAATTTGAAAGTTTTTTGGTTTAGATAGCTTAAAAAACCTATGGGTTTAAGTTTTCTAAGATTAATTTTGGTGATTATATGGTATAAATTATTCAATTTTAGATGTTTATTACTTAGGGAATTTTAGTCTTGGATGAGGAAATTTAAGAGAGGCAATGGAGAAAGAGAGGCTTTGAACAAGTTTCAATCAAGGATATAAGGTGGGTACCATATTTATAATTTGAATTATGAGCTACTTCCTTGTTTCTGAAAAATCAAGAAGATAAAATGTTTTTTCAAATGATTTGAAAAAGTGTTACAATGGTTAAATTCATTGTTTTGAATGATTTGATAAAATTGATGCAATTGAATGTTTGTTTGACTGATTTGAAAATATTGCTAACGATTGTTGCCTTTTCTTGTATTTTGAATGATTGAGAATTGCTATGTGAATTTATGTGAAATTGTGAGTGTCAGTATGTAAATGTGTCTGTTATGACATGGTTATGAAAAAACTTAAGTTTTTGAAAGATGCCTTTGGGTAGTTTGATTTTCATATGTGAAATACCTGTTATGTGGGTTTGGTTAAGCCCCATAAGTTGTCAAGTACACTTGTCAAAAAAGCTTCGTCCGCCTACCCGCTAGTGGTAATGGAGCTCCGTTAAAGACTCCTATAAATTCACGGCTATATTGAACCGCTATGCGTGAAGGTGTAGTACGTTCTGTTCACGGCTACACAGGACCGCTATACAGAAATGTATAGTACGTTCTATTTTCTGGACCGACCCAAACCAATTTCTGATGTGTTATATGCTTATGTTGTGTTATAAGTTTGATGCATACATGATTTAAAATTGATCATGAATTTTCGAAAAATTGAGATTTTGGAGAAATAAGCATTTGATATTTCAACCATGAAATTTTATGAAATGATAATGAGTTTTGAAAATAGTTTTTGCTTATTTTTCTATCATAAACATGTTATCCACGAGCTGTAAAGCTCACCCCCATCTCCAAGTATCGAGAAGGAGATCGAATGAAAGCAAGTCAAGACCTCCGTTCGTTTGTATATATGTTGTAGGGTTACGTTAAATGGTTGTAAGAATAAGATTTTA
>JANITW010000004.1:53341821-53352777 GCA_027564335.1 Erythroxylum williamsii | reverse complement strand
CTTAATTAATGTTAACTCAATTTCTTAATTTGTCTAATCATGCTTAATCAATAAATAAAAAAAATTCGGGGCTAACAATGGCTTTGGTTTCTCCATTCTGTTTCCATGGAACCCTCGAGCCACTTCTTTGTGCATTGCATCATTTAATTGTCAAGTTTGTTGCATAACTTGAGTGTTCTACAGTGATGGTTAAATGTACTTTACTATGTTGAGGTGAGGACATTTTTAACTATAAGTTTTGAGGAAAAAAAGATTGTAAAATTGACTGAGAATTTGAGAACAAAGTGCACCAAGTCTAATCCCAATCTCTAACATTTGCCTTAGTGTTTTCAACACAGCCTATCCGCACATAGGTTCATCAATGCATATCCATAGATAAGTCCATCTTCCATGTCAGGCTCACTCATGGTGCAGTCTCATCGCTCCATGACTAAGTCACAAGTCACAATCCGAGTTAGTATAAAATCCTCGCCCATTTACATACCTTTGAGCTACCTCGCCGAAGTTAAGTGTTTAGACGCCTCATCACGTTTGCATGCCTTTGCGCATCCTCACGGGTCTCATAAACCTTTGTTCCTTCTCGCGCACCCTTGGGTCTTGCATGACTTAGTTTTCCATCTCCGCGTGGCATCGCATCCAAATCTCATGTCTCATCGAAGATTTCCGCCAATGCAAGCCTACGTGTGCCCACGCGTATCGAATCTCGCCTGCTCTTGAGATCTTCGTCGATACTTCCCGTATCCCTCGCCTATTTCGCAAGTTCCTCAGGTTTTTCTTGCCAACTCGCAAGACTTTGCCTTGTTCCTCGTCAACAAGCCTTCCTCTTGCTAACTTACGTGCCAAGCATTGGCCAAGACTTGCCAACACTTACACGATCCTGCAGTCTGAACTTAGGGGTCTAACAGTAAGGAAGAAGGGGGGAACATGTTATTATTGCATCAAAACCTATAAATGTTGAAAGGAAATAAACTTTTCTTCCACCATCCTTAGGAATAAGCCAGCAAGATTAAGAAATAAAACATTTGATTTGGTTCTTTAAACCAACTAGCTCTAGGTTTGAGTGGCATTTCTCTCATAATCGTAACTTATCCACTCAATGTGCTTGGAGAACTTATTGATGAGTTAGGTCTTGTAGATACTCGCAAAATATCCCTTATTAATAGATTTACACCCGTGATATGTGCTCAATTGTCGATACTTTTAATCATTTATACTTAGCAATTATTGACATAAAAATGCTTAAGATACTCACTTTAATTCACATTTGATTTTAGGTACAATTTGGGAGCAAAGTAATTAAAGTGAGTTGAAAGCATTACATTCGGGTTATTTTTCGAAGATTTATTTTTGCTTGTCGTTATGGAGCAAGAAGAAAAAAGAATTTAAAAGTAGTTGTTGGAGGCTCAAAACGACAACAGAAGAAATAACCTAGAGAGCAAAACGCTGAAGCATCAAATTAATTAAAAGACAAGAGGCGTGAAGGTAGCCAAGAGGGACGCAAGAAACGCAGCGTGTAGCAAACATGTGGAGCACGCAAAGACAAGCCACGGAGAAATGACGCAGTAGGGAGCAACATTAAATCTCCAGGCAATAGCAAAATTAAAGGAAGCATAGTGAAACGTGGCGTAAAACATAAAACACTGCGTGGAAGAAGGCAGCGAGAGGAGGAATAGGCGAGCAACAAAGGTTTTATTGATGTAGACCCTTATTGGTCTTGTCAAGATATAGTAGAGGAATAAGAAGCAACAGTAGCGGCGCAATAGTAGTGGCGCTGGAGGAATAAAAGGCAGGAGGCATTGTTTGAAGGAGAACAAGGCGAAGGAGAAATGTTTTAAGTTGATGTGTGACTTTTATTGGTCACATCATCAACAGTAGAGGAACAAGCATAGTAGAGAAAAAGCTACAGTGACATGCAGTAGTGGGTAGTGTAGGGAATTTTCGATGGGACATTAAGATGAGGGTTGAAGCAATTTATCGGGAAATATCCATGAAAAGATAAACGTCTCTATGTCGGTTTGGAGGTGACATCGACGCCAATGACCCGGGTTAAGTATTTTTTTCATTATTTTGTTATTTTTTTTCTCTCATTAGGAATTGATTGTGTTATCCTATTTTAATTTATTTGGGTTTTGTGTATGGATAATCGGATTTTTGTTATTATTCAGTTATTTGTGTATGAACTCGTTGGATATTATGAATTGATGATTTTAATGTATTCATTGAATCGTTAATTTTAAACCCATTGCTATAATTTCGATATAATCCGTAATTGTTATGTTGAAATTCATGTGTAGCGACTAATGATTCGTAATCATTAGGGATAATATGACCTAGGTTAAATGACGCATCGTATGTTGATGTTGCCTTGATTAATTGGATTTCCTAATTCATAACACTACTGCCTAATTAAATTTAGAAATTGTATCCTAGGTTGTTCAGTGGTTAGGTTTAATTAACAATCGTATCTTGATTAAACAAAACTTAAGGAAAAACTCATGTTAATTATTAACCCACAATTAATGGTTGCTAGGAGAGGTTAAAGAACAACACATTAATGAAATATGCTTAATTAGGGTGTAGGCCAAGATTAAACCAAAGAACCAGGTCCCTACCGAATTTCTCATTTTTATTTTTTTGTATGTTTTCTTTAATTTGTTTTTATTAGTTAGTTTCATTTTATTTTCTTCTTTCAAAAATCAAACCCCCCGTTAAACCTAAACACCAGTTAAATTCATTTCATAAACTTTACATACATTCTCTGTGGGATAGACCTAGACTCACCACTACTATAGTAGTAGTCTAGTTATTTTATTTTGACTAGCGTAACAATACGCGGTCAAGTACTAACTGAATGAGCTATATCTGGTCTAGTACAAACCATGACATACGTCAAACTTCCTACTACAGATGCAGAAGGAACCTTTTACATGTATTCTTTATCTTGCTCACTAGAAGGAGACTGCTTCAAACTCAATCTAAGGGATGGAGGAAGAGGTGTACTTACAATCTTAGCTATAGACATATTGAACCGATTTAATACCTTCTCAGTATACTTCTCCTGTGAATGCCATAACTTCTTGTACTTTCTGTCATGAATGACTCTTATGCCAAGAATCTGCTTTGCTAGCCCCAATTGCTTTATATCAAAGGACTTGCTCAACTCTTTCTTCAAATTCATAATTTTGGAAGAGTTAGGACCTATAATAAGCATGTCATCAACATATAACAACAAAATGATGAAATCATTGTCACAAAATTTTTGAATAAAAACACAATGAACAGAAGTAGTCTTCTTATAGCCTTGTTGGATCATAAAAGACTCAAACTTCTTATATTATTGCCTTGGTGCTTGTTTCAAACCATATAAGCTCTTCTTCAATTTGTAAACATAACTTTCTTTGCCCTTCACCATAAAACCTTTAGGTTGCTCCATGTAAATCTCCTCTTCTAAGTCACCATGGAGGAAAGCAGTTTTCACATCCATCTACTCAATCTCTAAATTAAGAGTAGCAGTCAAACCCAAAATAATTTGAGTTGAAGACATCTTGACCATTAGTGAGAAAATCTCCTTAAAATCAATCCCTTGTTTTTTACTGAAGCCTTTAATAACTAATTTGGCTTTATATCCTGAAGATGATGAATTCTCTTCTTGCATCACCCTATATATCCACTATTCTTCAAGGCTTTTCTATCTTTGGGAAGCTTGACTAGTTCAAAGGTCTAATTATCATACAAGGATTGTATTTCATCTTTCATAGCTACAACGATTTCACCTTTCCCTCACTCTTAATAGATTCTTGGTAGTATTCAAGCTCTCCTGCATTTGTCAACATCATATACTCACTAGATGAATACCTAGTAGATGGTATGCGATCTCAAGTAAACCTCCTGAGTAGAAATTCTTGTTCCTCACCAAGTACATCATAATGATCATCAGCTGCATCATTTACAGGAATATCAACCTCATCTGTATCTTAAGTATTATCCTGAAGATCAACCTGATTTTCAACATCAACTGCATTAGGTGTATGAGTTGAAGGAACTGGGTCTAAATCAACTAAACCTTGAATTTGAGGCTTTAATTTCTCCACTTTGCCAATATCTTCATTAGTCTGATCTTCTGCAAAGACTACATCATGACTTCTGACAAGTTTCTTCTTAATAGGGTCATAACACCGGTAGCCAAACTCGTCTTGACCATAGCTAGTGAAGATGCACTGTCTTGTCTTAGAATCTAGCTTGGATCTTTCTTCTTTAGGAACATGAATAAAACATTTGCAACAAAATACTCTTAAATGGTCATAGGTAGGCTTTCTACCAAACTAGAATCTATCAGGAACATCATTTTGCAAAGCAGTAGTAGAAGTTATATTGATAACATGTGTAATTGCATACAATGACTCACCCCAAAAACGAATTAGGTAGTTTGGCACCTGAAAGTACACTTCTAACTCTCTCCATCAAAGTTCTATTTATCCTTTTTGCCAAGCCATTCAGTTGTGGAGTCTTAGGAAGTGTCTTTTGGTGTCTAATACCATGCTTTCTACAATATAAATTAAAAGGCCCACAATAGTCTCCTTCAATACCAGTGTGAACACATTTTAGCTTCTTGCCTTTTTCTTTCTCAGTATAAGCATAAAATTCTTTAAATGCACCAAGTACTTGATCTTTTGTCTTCAAAACCCGAACCCAAAGCTTCCTTGAGTGGTCATCAATAAAAGTCACAAAATATTATACACCGCTAAATGATTTTTCCTTCAAAGGACCACACATATCTGAGTGTACCAACTCAAGCAACTCCCCCTTCCTGGAAGGAGGATGATGTTTAAAGGACACTCTTTTCTGTTTTCTCGCCAAGCAGTGAACACAAGTGTCTAACTCTCCACCTTTCAATCCAAAAAGCAAATTCTTCTTAACTAGAATATTCAGCCTCTTCTCACTGATGTGACTTAACCTCTTGTGCTATAAATCTAAAAAGCCATCACTCTCAATTGCATTCACAAGATTTGTAGGGATTGTAGTTTGTAAACAATACGAGCCTAAAGTTCTAAATACTCTAGCCAGAACCAAGGACCCTTTATAAATTATGTCGTGCTCAAACAAATTTGTGTCATATCCATCATGATATAAATTTTCACAAGAGATCAAATTCAACCTCACGTCTGGTGCATGTTTAACATTTTTAAGCACCAACTTCATTCCAAGGTTGGTCTCCATAGTCACAGTGCTAATGCCCACTACTTTGGATACAGTTTCATTACCCATCTGTAAAATTCCAGAATCACTAGAAGTATAAGATGTGAAGAGTTCTCTCTTTGATGCAACATGGCGTGCAACACCACTATCAAGTACCTAAAGAATCTCATTGCTAGCAACATTAACCATATCTCTATCATGAACAACTGCTAAATCAACTGAAGTAGCAATAGCAACCTAATCATTGTTATCATCATTTCTCTTCTTTTCTTGCTTGCCTTTGTCACCCTTGTTCTCTCTCTTCCACTTAAAATAGTACTTCTTGATGTGTCCCAGTTTACCACAATAATTGCATTCAAGATTCTTATACCTCGACTTTGATTTATTCCTGCTCTTGCCTCTATTACTATGATCTTGATTTTTGCTTTTATTTCTCCCCTCGCTTTCAGTAACCAAAATATTTGACTGTGATGTGGAAGTCCCCTGAGTTTTCCTTCTCACTTCTTTGTTCAGAACACCACCCTTCACATACTGCATGGTTACAATACCATCGGGAGCAGAATTTGTCAAAGATAAAGTTCTCCCAACAATCAGGGAGTGTATTCAACAACCAAAGTCTCACAATGTCCTTATCAAATTTCACACCCATACTGGACAACTGATCAAAGATACCCAGAAATTCACTCACATGGTCAAAAATTAAGCTCCCTTCTTTGTACTGTAAGCATATGGCTTGTTTAAGCAAGAATAACTTGTTGTTGTCAGTTTTAGAAGCATACAAAGATTCAAGCTTCTCTCACAAAGTCTTGCGTGTGTATCATTGACAATATGATTCAATACATTATTCTCAACCCATTGTCTAATAAAGCCACATACTTGTTGATGCTCAAACTCCCATTCTGTATTAGACTTAGACTTAGGCTTATTAATAGCAAATATAGGCAAATGCAATTTCTTTAAAAATAGAAGATCTTTCATCTTTCATTTCTAAGTGTGATAGTTTGTGCCATTCAAACAAATCATTTTACTCATATTTACCTCCATCATTCAAACAAGCAAAAATAGACCCAATTAACAAATTAACTAGGCTCTTATACCACTGTATTAGGAAGGAAGCAGGTATAACACACACAATGACCAATCAATAAATCTTTCACCACTTGAAAGAATCTATTAGGAGTAATAATGAGCAAAAATTTATAGCAAACGAAATGATCACAAGCTGCCCCAATAATGCACAAATCAAAAAATCAATCACAAAATATAATAATTATTTAACGTGGCAAAAATTCCTTCGATGTGAAGGATAAAAAACCACGGGACATCTCTTGGTCCAAGCAAATGAAATCTACTATCACAAATACTGTCTTAAAGAGATCAACAGCCACAATAATCCAAAAATCAAAAGCTCAATCTCATATAACCACAAATCAAAGTAGAGAACTATATTAAGAGAGCAGTCACAACAAAGGCTTTTGTTCTAACAAGTTCTGGAAAAGTTACAGCCGTCCAAATTCAATCTTCACTGTTCAAAATAAAGATCAATGAGTAAGGAACATGCTCATTAAAATTTAGCCCGATCGAACAAAGAATGACAGAAATATGGTGAAGTTCGTCAGTTCTAAAAACATCTTGAGACCAGTCCAATTTTGGAACAAAAAACTCAACCTCTAGACCTCCAAATAAATCTCCACCGTTCAGAATGAAGAACAACATGTCTTCAAACTGTTAACCAAAAATGAGATCGATGAAACGGTAAACGACTTCTCAGTTGTCGGAAATATAAAACGAGTCGAGATGAAATTTTTTTCCTTTTGTGAAGGTTGAAGGAGAAAATCAACTCTCTCTCTTCTCTCACTCTAGGCAGCTGAACTTTTTTGGTTGAATGGTAAGAAAAAAATTAGCCCTAATAGGCATTAAAAGAAAGAGCTTCAACAAATTTAAAATTTTACCATATAGAAGGGAATCCAAACTCAACACATTACATCATTTCAAGCAGCATATGGTTTTCAGCGTCTGGTGTACATTCCCTACTTTACGGGAGATTAGTCAGTTTTAGCTGTTGATCAAGTTCTCATTGGCTAGGAGGCTATGCTAAACATTTTACAATTTGACTTACGAAGAGCGTGAAATCAAATGAAGCAGACAGTGGACAGACATCGCAGAAAGCAGACTTTTAAAGTGGGAGATTTTGTGTATTTGAAGCTAAAGCATAGCGCTAAAAAACGCGTTTCACAGAAGTTATCAACTGTATTTTATGGTGCCGTTAAAATTAAAATTCTTTGGAAGATGGGATCGGTGGCTTATCCACTGGATTGCGGACAAACAAAACCACCATACCTTTCACGTTTCGCAACTAAAACGTAGGGTATTGAATTCTGGCGCGGTCTTTCCAGTTTTACCATGCTCCCTAGTATTACTTATGCTCAAACAAGACAGGCGTTGTAGTATTACTTATGCTCAAACGGATAATGATAACAAATGTCGTAAATGCCATACGACATAGTTGTATGTAAGCATAGTGGAAATGGGGCCATATTAATAATCCACGCATCTTGTTGAATTGGAGAACTCTCAACGGTTATTTTAGTTGTTGTTATAGTCATTGGAGGGGACGAATTAACAAATTGATTGCATCTTTGTTATTTAACAATGGCGTCGAATTGCAGAAATTCACAATGCTAGTAAAATCACTCAACAATACGAGTTTAAACGTCAATAAAATGAAATTATTTTACCAAATACAAAGACAAGTTAAATAAAATTATCTTATGCTTATATATATATATATATATATATACATTAAATCTGAAAGAGCCACGTGCAACTTCCGTCTTCTCCGTGTCCCCTTTTCCTTAAGCAATAAGAATTGATTTAGGTTCCGAAGGGGTACTTTGGTTATTTACCTCAAAAGTAACCACCTTCCTCTCTCTCTCCCACCATCTCCATCTCCATCTCCATCTCCATCTCTAAGACGGCTCAGACGCCAGAATTCAATATCTTCTCCTGTGGAGAGCAGAAGAGCAAACGAGAGAGATGGGGCTTTTATCAAACAAGTATTGTTATTTTACGATAGGATTAGGGCTTCGCTGTTATCTTTTGATTTTTCTTCATTAATTAAAATTGGATATGTTTAAAGCGCAGGATTGACAGGGGAAGCTTGAAACCTGGTGATCATATATACTCCTGGAGGACTGCCTATGTATATGCTCATCATGGTACCTCTTTTCTTCTTCCTTCTCTTTGTTGTTATCTAATTTTTTCTTTTTTTTTTAAATCTTGGTTTCCAAGTTTTAAATAAATGGTTATTGGTTTTCTTTATTGAAATAGATTAAACTAAAAGATAATTGAGAGGGGATTGTTGCATATTCTTTTATACATCTGGCTAGGAACTGGGAATCAAACAAGCAACCGTCGTTTTCCTTGCGCCGCCGAGGAAAAACAAAACTTTTGTCTGATTGTCTGTGGAATGGGGTTATTCCTATCTGCTGTTATAACTCA
This sequence comes from Erythroxylum williamsii, assembly GCA_027564335.1. Taxonomy (NCBI): domain Eukaryota; kingdom Viridiplantae; phylum Streptophyta; class Magnoliopsida; order Malpighiales; family Erythroxylaceae; genus Erythroxylum; species Erythroxylum williamsii. The sequence goes on along the minus strand of JANITW010000004.1, from coordinate 53,344,080 downwards.
TATTTGCAACATCTCCTTTTCTGGTGGCTAAATATATTTAGACGACAATTTAATGACAATCGAGGCATTTATCAGAAGGAGATGCGGATTTTTTTTCCTGTCAAATGGAAGGGAAGTTTTACTGGCTGCACCTTGTTAGTATGTCTTAGCACGTGTTTTTCGTTAGGTTCTTAATGTTTCTGCATCCCTTTGTCTTAGGACTGCTATAAAATTCAGGTTGTCTAGTCCTAAATGCCTCATCTTGATCTGAGTAGTTTGAAAATTGGTGATTTGTTCTTCTCGTTGTGGGAAACTGTTGCTAACTTAAGAGGCTGTGCCTTGTCAGTAGACTTGTGTAGTGGTCATTTCGGTTCTTTTATTCTGGAAAATGATTACATAAACCATTTGTCAACTGAGTTTATGATCTGATCTCGTGTTCTTACAGATATTTTCTTCTTATACTATCAAAGAATCAGATGGTCATAACTACTAAATTCTCACTCTACATCGAATCATGCAGTTGTCTTTTTTATATGAACATTATTAGGAATCTATATTGGAGATGATAAAGTCATACACTTCACCAGAAGGGGCCAAGAAGTAGGAACAGGTACAGTGCTAGATGTACTCCTGTTAAGCTCAGGACCAGCCAACTCCCAAGCTCCTTGCCCCACTTGCACAATGCAGGAAGAAGGCCATGGGGTGGTTCTCTCATGTCTGAAATGCTTCCTTGCTGGAGGTTTCTTGTATCGATTTGAGTATGCTGTCAGCCCTGCTCTCTTTCTTGCCAAAGCACGTGGCGGAACATGCACTCTTGCAGTCTCAGATCCTGATGACATTGTGGTCCATCGAGCAAACTACCTGCTTGAAAATGGATTTGGCTGTTACAACGTCTTCAAGAATAATTGCGAGGATTTTGCAATCTACTGTAAGACGGGGCTCCTTGTTTTGGATCAGGGAACTATGGGACGGAGTGGCCAGGCAGTATCCATTGTTGGGGGTCCTCTTGCAGCAGTTTTGTCTACACCACTGCGTCTTGTCACTACCAATGTGTATGGCATGGCAGCAACAGCTGTTGGAGTTTATTGTGCGAGTAGGTATGCTGCTGATATTGGCATGAGAAGAGATGTAGTGAAGGTCTCAGTTGAGGATTTAACAAGAAGGCTAGCAACAGGCATGCTCCAAGTGCTTGAAATCTCCGCAAGACCAACCCAAGAGGCTACCTTAGTTGGACGCCAAAGTACTTGATAATTACACTTAAGTGTCTCGACCTTGCTCTTGACCTGATCATTTGGCTTAAGAGAGACTGTTCCATTTATGTCAATTGCAGCTTTGTTAAGTATGAAATTATAAACTGCCCACTACATTTTGTGGGCATCTGAACTTTATGACCATTAAATATTCTGTTAAAGTGTTGACTCTCGCATATCTTCTCTCTAAGAACTCTTGTATCGATGTAAGTTTTTACAATGCATGACATGGATGTGCACATTTGCCTCAAAAAGTTTTGTCGTGAACACCTGAAGATTGCACGATCCACCGTTGGAGCTTTTTACATGGAAGAGTAGGTGGATTAATACAAGCTTATATATTTGGTAACCGTATTATTTTGTTTATGAGGTCTGATTAGTAAATCCTGAATAGGACATACGCAAGAGCTATTAAAAATAAGTATATGATTTATGCATTTAGGAGTTTAATTGCCTCAGAGCGTATAATTTCTTTATATTCAGATAAAGTCATTGTTGGTTCTCTATAATAAGCTTGTGTTTATTCTTCATAAAGATTTGATAAGATTGAAATGATGGACTAATCCCATAAATATCCCAAGTAGTCCACGCAATCAGTGTCTCGTGCCTCTAAGGACCTTAAGTGGCTTAAGTTCCCGTATGAAACTTAGGTTCGTTTGGTTGAGCTTTTATCAGTAGAGTTTTTGTTAGTAGAGGTTTTTTGAAAAGAACTTTTTTTAAAAGCCAGTTGACTGTTTAATTGTCAATTAAAAAAATATTTTTTTTAAAAGAACTTCATATAATAGACTGTTTGGCAACATAAAAATAAAAAATATTTTTATTAATTTTCACTATATTTTATTTTATAATAAAATTAGTTATGCTAAATAATATTTAAAGTATATTAAATGATATGCAAAATACAATATATTATATATAAGAGTATCACGGAAGTAACAAAACTACTCCAAACCAAATCAAAGAAATAGAAACTCTGTCCTGACTATGCATAAACAAAAAGACAACAAAAAAATTCAAACCTTTTAACTCT
>JANITW010000004.1:53326625-53340247 GCA_027564335.1 Erythroxylum williamsii | reverse complement strand
ATAGTTATCCTACTTTAACTTGTAAGTCTTCCACTACCCTAATTTGGCACCTAATGGACCTATCAACTAGTTGGAGTGATATAGTCATAGGCTTGCTTTTTTGTATTCTAAACTTACTAAAAATAGATAAAGGTATACCTTAAGTTTAAAGGTAGTTTGTTTTCACAAAATTGTACCATATCATTAGTTAAAGGTACCATAACATACTCTTTATGTTTATTTTGTTAGAAATGATTTCCTTCAAATACTTTTGATAGGAGATTTGGGCTAATGCTTTGACAAATGGGATGTTCACGTGCAAATTTTATAAAATATCGGAATTTATTGAAGTTATCCTTATCCTTCTTTTTTTGTTTCAAGCTTTAAGGGTATAGAATGGGTGACCCATAGGATTGACAGAGGATTATGGCTCTTGCTCTAAATTAACACTAGATTTAGATGATAGTGGCATTAGTGTTTTGAATTTCCACCTCCACCCCCACCTCCTCCTCCTCATCCTTTTTCTTAAGTTTGTCCGGCTTTTGCACTTCCTTTTCTTTATTAGTTGCAACATCAAGTATTTTTCCAGCTCTCAATGTTATGGCTAACACTCTTTCTTTTTGGTTTACCTTTGTATTATTAAGAAGCTTTCTTTTACCTACCATCTAGGTAACTGATTCACTTTCTCCTTCAAATTGTGAATAGATGTGAGTTTAATTGCATTACCTTATTAAGTCGATCTATATGAGTTTTAAGTTTCCCCAAGTTATCCAATTTCACACTAATAGAATACATATATTACTAGAGCATGTCTTCCATCCTCTTATCTTGTAAAGACGGTGGAAATAAAGGTCTTTGTTATTAATCCCATAAGTCTACCTGCTCTAGATCCTAATCCCTTCTAACAGATACTTGAGTGACTTATCTAATAAAGATTGTAATTATTAAAAAAAGGATCAACCTTGATGATTGATTTTCCCACATAGTAGCATTGTAGTTTTCATATTCATAGTAATTTAAGGTAGGCTACATACTCATACATACATAGGAAGGACTCATATACAGACTACACTTGTGAAATGCCTTCCTATCATACATATCTCAATTTAACATCTCCATTCATTTAAAAAAATTTAAGCCTTATAGAGAGAAACTTTTAATTTTCCCTTAACATCCTTAATTAAAGAATTCTTGGATAAGGTTTCAACAATTTCTTTGAGTTACTTAATGGTTTTTATAAAGATAATCACTCTTGTGATAGTATCAATTAAGCTTTGATATGTGAGAGCAGGGGCTTTATAGAAAAATCATATAACTAATTGTATGGAATACTAATGGTGTAGACATTGGCTAAGCAAAGCTCTATATCTCTCCCAAGTTTCATGGAATGCTTCTCCCTCTTTTTATGCAAAACTTTCAATTGGCATCCTAAAATTAATAGTCTTATATTAAGGAAAGAATTATACATAAAGGCATTATATACTTGGTCAAAATTCTCAAAACAATTTATATTAATTAAAGCAAAAACATATCATTTCTTGACCTCTCTTGCAATAGAGGAAACATATCATTCATAGCACATCTTTAATAAGACCATTCAAAGGAAGTGCCTAGATCACATAATAAAATTCCTTAAAAAAAACGACCGTATCTTCCCTAAGTAATCCACAAAAGATTGATAGCAAATAAAGAAGAACTTGTTTAAACTCATTATTCCTTCCCTCTAACTAAAACTGATATATAAAGGACTAGCACTATTGATAGGTATGTGAATATCCCTCATGACAATTCTCAGTGGTTACTGCTCTCCAACATAAAAAATGACATTATTATTGCCACAATATTTCTCAAGGTTTTTAATATGTCTATGATTTGCAGTTATCACTCTTCTTCTTGTTAAGTTTTTTTGTCTATATGTTGCTTGATTTCGAGGTCAATATAAAGTGTATTCTAAAAGTTTATACTTTTTGATCTCCTATATCTCATCAACTATTTGAAAATAATGAAGGAAGATAAGATTGAAAGAAAGCTAAAATTAAAAAAATAGTAACTGAAATAGTTCTCTCATAACAATATCAAAATTTTGATAATGAAGGAAGATAAGATGGAAAGAAAGCTAAAATTTAAAAAAATAGTAACCAAAATAGTTCTCTTATAACAATATCAAAATTTTAATCACTCAAATCTGTAAGTGTATAGAATTGAATGTAGTAAGTTTAAATTTAGACTATTCAAAATTATCATTCCCATGAAGACTAATTAATTGCTAAGTTTATTAATCATTGCAAAGTAATGACATTAAATCAAATAAAATTTCATGAAATGTAATTAAATTACTTTACTAGATAAAGTAAGGTGAATACTTATCAAAAAGCCATTAATGTAATAAAATTTTAGGATTTTGGGGTTCATTTTTTAGGATTTTCGATTATCAGACAAGATTACTTATCAAGATTGAAATAAAAATAAACCTAAGATATCTATGTCATCTTTTAAGGTATATAGGTATACCTAATTAATCAATTACTACCTTTCGATGTATAAGTGATCAAATTCAATAAGACAGTTATGTTAGTAGTTATCATAGTAGTCTAAGATATCTCTATCTCTAGATTTGAAGTGTTTATTCTCTTAGTGCATATATTATACTTTTCCTTTAACTCCTTTGTACAACCCCTAAAATTGAATATGTAATGGCTAAACATAAACTTAAAAGTCAATGTCAAAGAGAAAAAATTTGAGCTAAGTAATAACTAATCATGCATTTAGTTTAAATATCCCATATAAATTATATCCTTAACGTTGGCTATAGATTCAGTTCATACTTTAATAAAGATGTTCAATAGTAAGCAAGAAAGAAAACAAAATACAATTAATCATTCTATGGATCTTGAAATCTTGATGTTCTTAATTGAAGCTTGATAAAATCTCCCTCATTCTCCAAAGTTCCTCTAATCTCGTACTAAGACGCTCACATTTGGATCCTTATTCCTCTACTCCTACTATTGATCCTCTTTATCCTTTTAACAAACAGAATGGTGCATGTTAGAACTGGTTTGTAACATGTTACTGTCTTATTGCCATATTCTGAAATTTTCTATTAATCTTACAAAATTTCTCTAAATTGACTCAAATCTTCTCTAAATTTATTATTTTTCTTTTGATATATTGAAAAATACATGAAATAAAATATAATTCATTTAAAGCATCAAATCCTATAAAAATACCTAAAATACAAGCACAATGCTCTCAAAATCATACTAAAAATAATATTTACCACATGTCAAAATTTGCCACACTTAAGCACATGTTGGTCCTTAAGGAAATCAATTTGATTCTCTTAACTCAAATAGCATGCCATTCAAGAAAATTATTAAAAAATCAAACATATCGATCAAGATTCTCCACAACTCATTCAATTGTAAAAATGATCAAATTGTCAGGCAACTAACTACTTGTATCAGTTTATAAACTAACTCAATTTACTTCACAATTCCTCAAACTTTAAATTAATACAAAAATTCAACTCTATGTATAAAATGAACATATATGAGAAAAATGTTTTAATAGTCAAATATATTCATACCCCTTATTGAAATAAAGCAAAACTCCAAATTTAAACAATACAGGAGCATTTAAAAGCTTGTTTAAAAAGGCACCTATCCTCTTTATGTAAGAATAAATACCTTATCAGAAAAATCCCTGATTACATGGCTACTGACAATAATTTTTAACTTTAATCTTTTAATTAGTATAAGCCAACACAGTGAAATTATTTAATGCAACTATTTGTAGTTTTATATCATTTTTCATATATAAAATAATAAGAATCCTTAAAAGACACAAATTAAATATCCATTCTCCAATTTTGTTGTAATAACTCGTTTTTATACTTAAAGATTTAACTGTTAGATTGAGTCATATCATTTGAGAATAAATGAAGTGCATTTCACTTGTATACATTAGATTCACATATATACATGAATCATGATTTAGGGACATTGTAAAAATTGTATATGCACTTAATTGACATATCCTAGGGTATGAAAGATCTTAAATGATTATGATGTAATTGTGTGTTGATTATGTCTTCAATTTTGTGTGATGTATTATAATTGGTGAATTGGGAATTTATTGTTACAATAAAGTGATTGATAAGGTGATATGTGCATCTAATCTAGGAAAAATGTTAAAGGAAAAAACAAAATGATACATGGGAATTTAGGTTGAATGAGCCTATGAAATGATGACATGTGACATTAATAATATAGTCACAAATGATTTGAGTCCATGAGTGACAAATGGTGGTATAGTTGAATGACATGATTAAATGACAAGTAGACTAGTTATGGACTAAAAATTGGGAGTTTACAAATGCACAAAACATGGCTCTTAGTATACCAAATGTCATGCCAAGTGTCTGTCTTCTTCACTACACACCTCACCCATGTCTCTTACACTTACAAGACCATCTTCTTTCATGTTTTGGTCTTATGTTTTCTCCTTCTTTCCCTCACCAATGACACACTCATATAAGATCCATAACCCTTCAATTTTTTTCCCAACATCTTACACCTTGCCACTCCAAAATCTAGTCGTCTTCATCTTGTTGTTGAAGCCCCTTTGTGCTTTCATCTTGTTCTTGGAATATGCTCTATGTTTGCAAGCGTGGAGGTGTGGATTGAGATGAAAGTAAAGTTAAACAAGTAAGTGATTTCTTTCCCTGTTGTGGTATATCTTAGCATAACATTCATGATGATTAAATTGAGATAGAATACATGTAGGGTTGATGATGAGTATGTTGGGTTCTGATCAATGAATTGGTTTTGTTTTGATGCATGGAAATAGTAGGTTATATGAATGACTTAGGTAGAGATTTGAAGTGTAAATGAGGGTGAAGTTAGATCAAAGAGGGATGTTATTGGAGTGTTTTAAGGTTAAAGGTATGATGATATGTGGTGAATGATGAAGAACCAAATAAATAGAGTTTTGATGAGATTTACATAGCTAATTTGGTAGTTGAATTTCCATGAATTGAAGTTGCATAGAAAGGTATGAATTGTGGAAATTTGGAAGTGTTTGATATGTCTTTAGGGTTGTTAAATAAAGGAAAGTGAAGAAAGAATGTAGGGCAAGATCATGGCCCTCAAGTGCACGATCCTGGCCTAGTCATTTTACGTTTTGCCAAGATCCTAGCCCTCAGTGCATAGCCAAGATGTTTAGCTTCTGTCATGATCATAGGAAGGTTCCCTATGACCGTGGGCAGTCTTTTTGGTTGATGATCTGAGTTTTATGCAATTATTGAACTAAATGATGATAAGTTAGTCTAATTGTTGTCCTTGGAGTTGATGAGGGCTAAGATGAACCTAAATGGGTATATGAATATTGAAGAACATTAAAGTAGTATGAATGGGAATTTGAATAAATATATAATTGATGGCTTAGGAATGGATTAAGATCTTTGCATAAAGTTACATACTAAGAAAATAAATTCAGCATTCCTAGAATATAACACATATATAAATGTATAATTAGGCATCCATTTGATTAAAGTTAGTGATGTGTAAATATATGTGTATTGCATGATATAGAAGCACAAATTGAGCGTCCACATCTAGACATTATTGGCTTGCCAAGGCAATAGCTAATTGCACCATATTGTGAGTAACCTAGATGTGAAATATCAACTATATATGTGGTTATGTTTGAATTGTTTTGATAAGATAATGATATTGATAATTCTGGACATTGATTGTCTGGGGAGTTCAATATTTAGGAATGTAGTGGAAGTGCTACCTGCTTATATATGAATGTGGGTAAATGAGTGCTCAACTAAATGTTGAATGTCGAACTTAGATCCGATGCATGTGCTCTATGACTATGCACACTGAATGAGAATTATTGATAGCATAATATACGATTTGATGTATTTCATGACATCGATATGAATGATTAGATAAAGGAGTTGTGACCGGAATGACCAGAGTGAAAAGGAGCTTAAAGCTTGGAAATGTGCACAAAGAGCCATAGGGTCAGTTATTAATTAGCCTAGTATCTACAATGGATATGAGACATTATCCAAAATGAGCCCGATGTCGACAACAAACATAGGATAGTTAGATAGGTATTCGGTCCCAACAAAATAAAAAAATAGTGGAGTCACATGTGCATTTGCTTTTATATATATATATATATATATGATATGTGTCATGCGGATAGTTTTGAAGAATTACTAAATTATAATGAAATGGTAATATAAAATGTTTGTCTGCATATTGTTGAAATGAATGATTGAGATGAGCGATTGGATTATTTGAGATGACTACATAAAATGTTTGCATTTATAATGTGTTTGTTGAAATGTAAGATACATGTGTGTGTGTGTGTATATATATATATATACTATTATTATACATTGTGATGTTGTATCCTTACTTGAGTCAACAAATCGACGATGGTTCACTCACCTAGTTCGTAAACTCATCAAAATAGCAACATTGATTTTTAGATGCTGGGGTAACTTAGCTTTTAAGGCAATCTAGTAGCAGCCTAGTATTGTCAAATTTTGGAAACAAGAATGGCTCAAAGGTCTAGTTAGCTAATACCCGTGAAGTTTAGATAGAATACTTTTTTTAGCTTCTCATTTCATGTTGTACTTTTTGTATAGAACCTTAAATTCTCAAATGTTATGTTGTGTATAAATATGGATGATGAAATGAAATGACAATATAAGTAAGTTTCACTTTGTGAATGAAATAAGGAGGTTTGATCTTTGAAAATGCTTATATTCTATATGATGCCATATAAGTTGATGTGATTGCTCTAACATGCCATTCCCATAGGGTATGTTCTTGAACGTCCTCTGGATGTTTGGGCATATGTCTTATGGTAGTGCGATGTTACATTTATGAAGCAAATTGAATTCAAATTAGTCATCAAAATTCATGGCTAATTTCCTAAACACGCCAATTTATTAAGACAATCAATCTTATGATGAGTTATTATAATCAATATAATGTTAATTAATCTCTATTAAGAAGTTTATAATGAAATTGATAACCACGAATGTCAATATAAGAAATATCTTCTCCACACTTAAGTCATACATTGCACTTAATATATAAAACATTTAAAATTAATAAAAAGAAACAAACAAGGAAAGAGAATAGGGTGAAGGAATGGTACTTCCATGATATAATATAAGAGATGTAAGTTGTATAGGATTAAGAGGCCACAAGCATATCATGGTTCAATATTGTGAACGCAATAATAAAATGATACAAAAACATTAAAGTGTTAATGATATTGTCTTTAATACTAAATATGAGCACGTTTATTGATATGTATCTCTTATTCTTAAAACATGATGTGAAACAAGGTAAATGCATGGTAGAGTGTTAAGCTTGCATTGATCTGTGATCCTTACTAGTTCTTCAAAGGGCTAATCATAGATAAAGACATGTAAGGGTGTTGTTCAACACGATGAGTGCATAGTTACATATTTTGAATTTGTTACATTAGGTTGCTGTCAAATTCTTAGACTTTTGTTTAAGTCCTACAATATGGAACAAATATAGGATGAGACATATGAGGGTGTTCTTGAACAAAAAAGTATCATGTTATGATTATGTTCAAAAAGGGTTATCCTGACTTCTCATCTAGAATTTGGTATGCTCTCATATAAAAGAAGACACAAAAAGAACACATCAAAGTATTTTAAAACACTATATAAACAAGTTATCATTTTTTCCTATATTTAAGTCTTCTACTCTCGACTTCAAAAGTATAAATTCGTACAGGCCAATATGGCATAAGACATGGAAATGCATTACAAAACATAGTATTTACATGGTTCTCAATTAAAATTCTTTTTTACTTGTAAACCATCAAAACTTGAATGTTACTAAATACAAGCAGAATGAGATGAACAAACAACTAATCACCATCAATACATAGGTTATTCATATATTTTTAAAGTTCAAGAATGATATTAATAGAAGAGATAAAACAAAAAAGGCCTTAAGCCAAAGTTTATAATCCTTAGAAATCTATATTTGATTTTGGAATTAAAACTTTGGCAAATAAACTAAACTAGGAGCCATAATTCTTCTAGGTTACTCATTGTCCTAGCTATTATCTTTCTAAATTGACTAAAGTGTATGGCAAGCTAGTTTTCTAAGAATTAACCTTGATATTAATCATGTAGCTTGGTTTTTGGATTATGAAATTCAGAAAGAAGAACATCATTCAATTATAGTGCATGAGTTGTGCTAGTTAAACATCTTGTCTCTATAGATAAGATATTAAGTTGTTACATCCTCTATAAGAATAATTTATTATAAGTTATTCTCTTATCCGATGGAATCGATCAAACCCAACTTACTCCTTTGTAATTTTAACTCGATTGAAAAATCTACTATTCCTTTCCTTCCAAATGATATATATGAAGTATCTAAGAGCTATAAGATAAATTACTTTATTTCCTTTGGAGATGTTTTTATCTGAACTTAATTAATCAAGCATCTCAATATGGTTATGCCTTATGATATTCAACCAACATATATCTTAAATTATAATATAGATGGAAAATAAGTAATCACAGTTAACAAGGAGGTAAATAAGGATCTTTGGTTTTTATACAAGTAATAATTTAGAAAAATATTAAGATAACTCAGTCTATTAAGAGTAGCAACTCTGTTGGTGGTGCTTTGTAACACTAATTAAAAATAAACTAGACTTACAAAAAGTGTGTATAAAGTTTATGAAATGAGATCAGTTGGTGTTTAAGTTTGGGGGGATTTTGGTTTGATTTTAAAATAAGAAAATAAAACTAAAATAAATAAATAAAAAAATTGACGAAAACATGTGAAAATGATGAAAGTGGTGAATTCGTTAGGAATCCGATTCTTTGGTTTAATTTTAGCCTACACCTAATTAAACATATTTCAATGATTTGTTGTTGTCAAATCTCCCCTATATGCTCCAAGAATACATAATTGTAAGAAAAGATGAATGACTTTAAAAAATTATAGCATAAATTTAACATTCAATGCTTTTACTCATGATCAATCAACATTTGTTATCTTTAAAAACTGAGTAATCTAATGGTAGACTTGAAAAATGTGTTTAAATTAGTTGTATCAACAAGTACACTCAATACCATTCATGATCATGCTATTCCGCAACTTTACATATCATTTCATTTCTTCAACACTAAGGCTCATATGAAAAATCATAAATCAAAAGACTTTTCAAAGTTGTAATGTCGGCAAAGGTAAGGTGGGATATATTTGGGTAAAGTAACATGAAAACCATCAAAGCTATCGAAACAAAAGTAACACTTAATGAGATATCAAGTGCACAAGTTAACATTCATAAAAAATGGGTATTTTCAATTATTACGAATGCAACAATTATATTTCACAATTCAATTAAGCTCCCACACACAAACCACATGAAGCATAATGAATCAAAAGAGATCACTCATAGAGATTGATGATAACACTACATTGAAACTATAATGAGTGAACCTTCCAAGACAACATCTACATCATATTCAACATACTCAAGTAAACCATTCATTAAAACTTGAGGATGATGCATTTATCATAAATAACTTTTCAACACATATGCACTTCCTCCTAGATACCTTTATTTAAACATTCTTTTCTTATTTTTTCTTTCTTTATTTTTTTTATTTTGCTTATTTTTTAATGGAAATTAAAAGAAACTACATCAAAATGGTAATTTCAATGATAAAATATAAAATAACATCTCAACATTATAACCAACCCACACATGTGTACAGCCCCACACTTATTACTTTTGTATATCTACAAACTCAACAATCAATAAATGTTCCACTAGCTTTAAGGCTTAGGAAGGACATTTGGTCAGGGTTAAAGAAAGTAATATGATTAATACATAAAGAAAAGGCAAATAAAGGTCAAAGGGGCTTAATAAGGGAGAAATCATGTCAATAGGGTAGGCTATTTGGCTAATGTAGTTCGAAAAAAATGCCTAATCATCTCTATGTTAATGCAAGTGATAAAAAGTGGTCTCAAATAGAAAATTAAGAAAAAATCAAGATGTACATGTCATAAATATCACACATTATCAAAAGACAATGAGACTGATATAGATGTGTCAATCTGATAAGGCTTAAAATCTTATTGACTTTGCCTACTATGAGTCACTACCCTTCTAAAGATAATGAACATCGACCAATCACAAAAGTAAAAGTACATGCTCAAATTTCCATGAAATTGTTTGTTTATTTTTTTGGTTTATTCTCTCTCTTATTTTGATTTAAAACTTAAAATAAGTGAGAAACAAATCAACATAGAAACACACATGCATGTCTAACTAGTGTGAAAAACTAAAGGAAAGGAAATTTACTTCCCTTAGGTTGTCTCCCACAAAGCACCTTTGTTTATGACTCCATATTTTCGCCTCACATGATGAACTTATAATCTTCTGATATTACAGTTTGAGCCACTTCCACGTGAGTTTGTTCAGGATAGGGACTTACTTTATCTTCATTCCCATTCAGCATCTTCTCTATCCACTGACTTTCAATCTCAACTTAGTCCATGCACTCTGGAAAGATCTTGAATATCTCTTCACCCTTTTCTTCTTCATTCAATTCCTCTAACTTGCTAGGTAAAAGTAAATAGTCATTCTTAAAAATAAATTGGAACTCAATAGTTACCTTTGAGATAAAAGACATAGCTTTTGTTTTTGCTTCAAACTCCTTGTTAACGTCTTCTTCACATGCAATTCTTTGAGTATTGCTCTCAAAATTCTCAAGCTCCTCCTTAACTTCTTCTTCCCATGCAATTCCTTGAGTATTGCTGTTAAAATTCTCAAGCTTCTTAACATTCTCAAGCTCCTCAACACTCTATAAGGTCTTTGCACTAATGTCCATTAGGTACTCCTCATGTTGAGATGGTTACATTTTTTTGTGTTGTGAATCTAGGTGTTCGATCCTCACTACCATCTCACCCATTTGGCTTGCCACATCCTAGATATTGTATCCTAGTGGAATTACATCATATCCTCTTGGAATAGCTATAACAGCTGCTATACATCATATTGAATATTAGCATTCATAATATTAATCAAATCTTTTAGAGATGTACCTGAATCTTATTGTCTCTCCACATCTTGGATGTTAGACCTTGTATCATGCCAAAATTGACACCATCTTACTAGAATTATAGGGTATTATGTTGAAATTACTGCATAACCTGTTGCAATTATAAAGTATTATCATTCATAATATTAATCAATTCTTCCATAGAGGTACCTAAATCATAATAGGAATCTTCTAATCTATACGAGCATTAATGTGTTTCCTGAAAACCATCAGGGAAGTAATTATATTATCCTTTCCATAACTATAATTTGTATGATCATTCCAATCATAATTATAAAGTTGGGAATGTGAATTATGAAAGAAATTACTTCGGTCCATGTTAAAATATTTTTTTTACATAACAGACGCAAAAAAAGTGAAAAGATAAAGAAATAACTAAAAAAGAAACTAATTTAAAACACATATGTACAAAACACCAATTAAAATTAAGAACAAAAGCTAAGCACTACACTCCCCATCAATGACGCCAAAATTGGTAGCGCATCATAATGTTAGCCAAAATAAACTTGACCTACTACTATGGCAGTAGGGAGTCTAGGTTGATCCCACAAAAATTGTGTGTTAAGTTTAAGAAATGAAATCAATCGATATTTAAGTTTAGGGGAGATTTTTGTTTGGTTTTAAAATAAGAAAATAAAACTAAACTAACTAAGAAAAGCAAATTGAAAAAAACATGTAAAAATGATGAAAGTGGTTAATTCGTTAGAAATCTGGTTCTTTGGTTCAATCTTGGCATGCACCCAAGTTAAACATATATCAATGATTCATTATTATCAAACCTCTCCTCGAAACTATTAATCGTAGGTTAATCTATTAATTCGAGTTTTCCCTTAGGTATTATTTAATTAAGATACAATCGTTAATTAAACCTAATTACTGAATAACTTAGGATACAATCTCTAGATTCAATTAGGTAGTACAATTATGAATTAGGAAAATTGATTATCAAGGCAATTACCATATACAATGTACCATTTAACCTAGGTTATGTTATCCTTAATGATTGCGAACCATTTGTCACTACAAAAGAATTTCAACGTAACAATTATGGATTACATTGACTATCCTAGCAATGGGTTTATAATAAAACGATCCAATAAATGCATTAAAATTAAGTTTCACAGTCTCCAAATCCATACACATTGGATAACATAATCAATTTCTCATGAGAGAAAGAAAACAATCAATACAAGGACAAATATACTAAACTGGGTTATCGGTGTCAAAGTCACCTTTGAACTATCATCAGAAAGCTACCCCTCCATAAGTCTTCTCCTGGTGGAGAGCTTGCTTCCCTCTTCATGCTCTCTTAAAGCTCCTGAAGTTTTCCCCAGTTAAAACATGCCAAAACTTGCTTATCTTTTTGTGCCATCACATCCTTGGTACATATTAAAATGTTAGGTTAAAAAGATTAAGTGAGGTGGCATCTTAAGGCCTCATGCCCATAAGTTATCACTCACGAGTTTGAAAGCACCTATATGGGTTTGAAAAATAACTGATGCCCATACACACCGCGCAGCTGAGTATGTTTCACCCTCCCACTTCACGTTTTTTGCTTCAACCTCCTCTTATTGCTTTAGCTATCCACTCCAATTGTATCACTCTCCATCTTCATTCTATGGACAAATGCAACACCATCTTGCGTGGGCATGAGGAATAACTCTGAAGTAAATCACACATAAATATAGAACTCACGTACAATATACGAAGTACAAAGAAGGGGGGTTGAATTGTGTAATCTTTTTGTGAATATATAAAACCTTTGATATTTCTTGAAAAAGAAACTTTTTCAAGTATTAAATGTATACCAAATAGTTACTTAGTTTAATCGCAAATAACTTCTATAACCTTGTATAAGAACAAGAGTAATTATGAGTAAAGAGTTAGAAGTAGACACGACAATTTTTATACTAGTTCACCCCAAACCTTGAGCTACGTCCAATCCTCAGAATCCTTATGAGTTTTCACTATACTTCAACAAATTTACAAGTATTCTTTCCTCCCTTCTAGAGCCTCTTCAGGTCTCTCACACTGAGTATTCTTTTAGCTATCTTAGCCTCTCCAGGCTCTCAGCCTTTTCTTTCTCTCACTAGAAAGATATTGTAAGCTTTTGTTACAACAGTGTTTGCTCTCGTATATCGTACTTTGAGTACAGAATTTTTGTAAGCTAAAAAATTAAAGGTTTTCCAGTCTCTGACTACGACTAATATTTATAGCCTAAGTGTTGGACCCCGAACCTTGAAGCGAAAATTAGAATTATGAAAATGAAAGTATATGAGTGTTGTGCATATAATTTGTGTTATAGATGAGGAAATGTGAATTGTGTAAAGATATGAGTTGGGAAATCTTAAGTATGAATTATGGTTATATATGCGAGATCTTATGCAAAAGTAAGAGATTATAAATGACAAGATGCTATGGAATGTAAGAAATCATATGATTTGAGGCTGAGATTTGGATGAATTCCAAATGATAGTTGCATTGT